>PPHD01031599.1:0-10024 GCA_002909625.1 Bambusicola thoracicus | reverse complement strand
TTTTTCTTTTTCTTTTTCTTTTTCTTTTTCTTTTTCTTTTTGTTTTTGTTTTTCTTTTTATTTTTCTTTTTCTTTTTCTTTTTTCTTTTCTTTTATTTTCTTTTCTTTTCAAGTGGGAATTTTACACAGTCTCATTTCTGTTGTCCACGGGAGACGAAGAAAATCGAATGAAATATTTTCTTGTGAAAAGTGGCAAACTCAGAGTCATTTCCTGATTAGCTGTCTGATTTGTTCTGATGCATTTAGCTCCTTCTGATGCAAATGAGTTGTATGCAGTAATTCAAGCACAGCTCTAAGTATTTAAAGACCAGGAGACATGAAGATCTTCAGATGTATTTTGCATGCCTTTGCAGATGAAACAGCAACAGCGTTTAATGTCCCCAGGTTATTGTGCCAAGTTACACCACTGCCTAAGTAGGTGGTGCTGAAAGGCACAAGAGCTCTACTATGCTGTGCTTTTTTCAGCCCCTCATCTTTCAGCAGAATATATTCATCAGTCTGTTTATGATGTGGAGAAGTGGGAGAAGTGATTGTTGCTACTGTTTTGTACCGAAGGACCATAAAGATGATAAATGGCCTGGAAGCATCCCCTTTGTGAATAAAGGCTGAGTAACTTTGGTCAGTTCAGCTTGGGGAAAAGAAGACTGAAAAGAGATCTGATAAATACCTAAAGGGAGGTGGGAGGCAAATGGATGAGGCCAGGATCTGCCCAGCAGGGGGGTTGGAGATTCATGATCCTTGAGGTCCCTTCCAACCTGGGCCATTCTGTGATTCTGTAATGTGTAGTAATAGGACAAAGAGTAATGGTCTAAAACTTGAACAGAGAATGTTCCATATTGAGATCCAGAAGGACTTCTTTACAGCAAAGGTGATGGAACACTGGAACTGGTTGCTCAGAAAGGTTATGGAGTCTCCTCTGAAGATATTCAAGATCCATCCTAACTGTGCAATCTCTTGAGGTCCCTTCAACACCTCTGATTCTGTGATTCTGCAGTTCTGTGAAATTGATTAATTTACCATTCAACAGAGCTTTCTATAAAGAGCTTGATAGGCTCCTCCAGACAGTGAGCTGAAGCATCAGAAGCAGAAAATGTGGTACCCCTTGGCCACGGTTAGCCTTTAGGAAAGCATTATCATGAAGAGAAAAGGGTTCAAACAATAATTTTCATTAGCACTGGGCTATGTTGCTCTTTTAAGGGGAAAAAGTAAATTGCCATGTTAAGCTAGAAGGAATTCTCATAATGTTTTTTTTACAAACTACTGAATTAAGCCCGTGTCCTGACTCTAAATGGGTACTACATTATCAATGAGGAAAACAATATTTTACATATAATGGTAGCAGTTTCAAAAAAAAAATGTTTTTTATCCTATGTTGATTTTCTTGAGACCAGTAATATTTAAATGGCCACCATGCAGAGGAAGAAAAATCACGTTCTTTGATGTTTGTTTAAAGAAACACACAAAAAGCCCAGGTTAGGGATGGAATTTGGAAAACTTTGTCCCTTACTCCATTTTGTCTCCAATTCCACCTAAATGGCACTAATAATGTGCCAGCACTAACACAGGAATCCCAAACTGTGCTCAGATGAGGGTGCAGTGCTCCCTGCCTGCCTGTCCCTGTTCCTGTTATTTTCTAAATGGCAGGACTAATTTTGATCTATACACTGAAGCACAGCAACATTTTGGGTTATGTGTAAAGAAATATTTATCTCTTTTAATATGCTTCTTCCTCTCCAAAAAACTTCTTAAGCTGTATTTTCCTTTCATCACCAAAGCAAGAAAGATGCTTTCATCTTCCACCCCTAGTTATACTTCCCTCACTTCATCTTTATAAAAGCAAAAAAAGTCCCCTTTTAGTATCAGTGTTGTTCAGAACTTTGTTGGGAAATTCTTTGCCCTTGGTAATCCCTCTGCCTCCTGAAAGGAAATGGGTAAACTCTCTAATTTCAAAATGTCTGTGATAAAATGGCTGTGCTCAGCTCGTGGGGAGCACAAAGACAAATATGTACTTCACAGTATTGGCCCACACCCTGCAGCACCTGCAGAACAGAGGATGGAAACCAGAAAGCAGAGAATTTCTCACAGTAAGAAAGTAGCAGAGATCTTGCAAACAAGTTTGATGATTGTTTTGCTTTACTCTCAAGAGAAATACATAAAGAGTATGTATGAAAGAGACTACATAAAATTGCAGTAGTCTCTGAAGTCTCCTTCCAGAAAGCCTTCATGGTACTGAGGACTGCTACATTACTCTATGTTATACCAAAGGGGTTGTTGTAGATTTCATTTTTGAAACTGTTCTTCCACACATAGCTGTTCAATTTCTCTGGCCTGAGTGAACTTTTCATTAAGATTGTAAAAGGATGCACAGCCTTCTTCTGGTGGTAAATGAAGAAAGTGCACAATTTTCCTAATTGCTGCAATGAATACTGAGCCACCTTAAAGTGTGTGTAGCAGTGAAAATGACAGAGAAGAGAGCTTCTTGTTGTTACTCATGCAGATTTCTTTATATTCAAGAGTCTGTGTTTGTGATTGCTTACCCACCTCTATACAGCCTTCTACAGGAATCTTGCCATTGCAGTTGTTTATCCTATACCCCTTACATAAGGCTTAGTTATACGTATAACGATAATATACAAATGCTCTTTTGCAAATACCTGTTAATCAAATGCCTTCAATATCTTGAAGACCAGGAGAAAATTTTTCAGTTTTGAAGTTTACTCATTTTTTCTCCAACTCTTAAACTTCTGGATTTGGCTGTATTTTATTATTTCAGTTGACACCAGACCAGTTCAAACTGTTGCAAACTGATATCAGCAGAACCAAAATAAGCTTGATTTCAACTGAAACGAGCACCTTGGCAGCCAGGCTTGACTGAATATGTTTAAAGTCATCCATCTCGGCAGACCTTGCTTATGCGAGGCACTTAGGAGCCAAAGGACTGAGCCAAGGATGGATTCTGGATTTCAGACAGAAAAGCTAAAAATGCAACAGTAAAAATGGAAGAAAATGAAAATGAAAAGACCCGGGTTACATATTTGCTAACTAAATAACTATTGATAGTTTAATCTAAACAATTTTTTCCTACTAGAGAATGATGTTCTGTATATTCCTGCCTTGCAATTCATTGCTTTGTTCTTCCCACTCCTGCAAGTCTCTTCCCTCTTCTGAAGTCCCAGTGCCTGTGATCTTGCATTCAGGAAATAGCAGCTGAGTCTTTTTCAGCATCAGTGTAAATAGCTGAATTCAGGGCTATTAAATCTTTTCAGATTTGTTTTTACAAGTTTTATAGACATAGAAATGCTACGGCATATTTAAACTCTGCGATCAGTTTGATTGTCCTGATCTTTTTGTTTAATAAATACACAGTGTGCACTCTGCTTTCTCAGGTTGTGGGTATGTGAATGCATGTGTGTGCAAGGAAATTCAATGAGCTTCAGTGCTGAGAGCAGCATGTTATTTCTTGCTCTTCTCAAAGCAAATAGCCGTGATTACAGTTCATGCACATAAGGAGTAAAGGCTCTTAATGTGTGTCAGACTTGGGATTCTCAGATTGCTGCTTTGACACCTGACATGGATAGCAATGTGTGGTGTTTCTGAATTTCTTTGGTGGACTTTGAGGAACGCTTGCAGCCACAGTAACGTACTCTGCATGCTCTTGATTAGCACCTCTGTATAATAACTACACTCATATGGTGGACTTCACACAACCAGAAGCAAATTTACTGAAGATAAAAATCAATCTCAAAATCTTAGACTCTATTTTGTGTACTTAAATAATCTCAGAACAGACATAGTTCTTAATGCATCACATGCATCGACAGATGGAATCTTCAGTTAGCCTAAAGGTTTTGATTCTGGAATAGAAACAATGATGACATGAGGTAAAGTTCATTTTTTGAGGCATAAAAGCCTATTAGAACTTTAGAATTCTGGGTAGTGATTTGATGATCTGGGGATGTAATGTATATAATTATTGTTATTACATTTTTTTTAAACATTATTATTATTAACACTGTGCTTTGATGCAAAGTGTGGTTAGAAAAGTTGAGATGTGAATGATTTTCCAAAGTCCACCTCAAAGTTCATTAAATTAGTAAAACTCTTTCTAGCTCCTGGAAATCCATGCATCAGTACCCTGGTGCAGTTCTGGAGACTGCTTCCTCACTTATTTATGAGCTAGCTGCCCTCTTTGTTTTTGCTGGCTCTTGCAGCACAAAATGCATGTAGCCTGTTTTGTTTGGTTACCCTGGGGGCCAAGATCTGCTTGACCTCTTCTTTCATCTGGCTTTGGCAGAAAGCAAAAGTAGGCTCATTGCTATTTTATTTTAAGCAATGTTTTCTGCATTGCAATGCTGTGGCTATGTGATGAAACGAAATGCTGCCACCCTGAATGATGCAGTGCTCGTGTCCTCTTCACCTTAGCCCACTCCTCTGCACATTCACCTCTTCAGTACAAACTTTCTTTTTTTGCTCTAATTTCCACATTACACTTCACCTCCAGAGTAAACCCACGAGAGGAAAAGGTAATAATCACACAACTGGTGCTTGCCAGCACCTTCTCTGTGCATCCTGCTGGGTGAGAGCTGCACTCTACAGAACGCTTTGCAAGGCAAGGATCTGTCCCTGAGTGCTTGTTATGCACTGCAATCCCACTGTTCATTAAAAACTTTGTGCCAGCTAAGGATATTATTATTAGCACTAATTGGTGTATAGCTCAGCCAGCTTCACTTGACATGAGGGTACTCATCAGTCTTCGACGCTGAAGAATCTCTTTGAGTAACAGCACTTCGTGCAGCTTTGCTTAGCCTCTCACACCTGCCAAATGCATTTGCAACATCATCAAAAAGCATCCCCTAACTTTTGATCATAGTAATAATATAGTACGAGTTCCAGAAGAGAAATTTGTTTTTCCTTAATAGGTTTCAGAATAATGCTGCCACTCACGATGCACACTGTACTATTTTTAAAGATCACTTTCTAGAACAAATATCCCTGGGACAGCAATGTGTGAACAGAGATCAATGTTTTACATACTGGAACAAGTTGTTTCAGCTATGCCTGTATCTTGCCAAGAAATAGCAAGGCTAAATGAAAATGCTAGTACAAAAATGATAGCATAAAAATGATGGCACAGAAATGATAGCATTCTCTTCTCTTGCCAAATACTCATTTCTACTCCTGTGCGCTCTTTCCTTGTGATGGAGTCCTCAACAAATCTCATTTCTTCTTAACCACAGAAAAAGAGATTCAGCGAGATGGCATTCTTGTCCTGCATTCATATGTGACAGAACTTTAACATAAACGAATGGGACAAAATTGTTATTTCATGAGGATTTGCGGAACATATGAAGGATGGATGCATTTCAGAGTCTATAGTTATAATCTCTTTCTGCTCATAATTACCTAACATACTTGAAAGATGGGCAAGATCAGTACAGGGCTCTTTTTTTTTTCTTCTTCTTTTTTTTTTTTTTTTTTTTTTTTGCCTAAATATAATTCATGATGAGCTACTTAAGTAGGCTTTTGATCTGTACTTCAAGTTTCAGCGCATTTCTCAGGGTGACTGACTATAATTTACAGCAATGGATAACAGCAATTCCTAGAAAGCAGGCAGTGCCATTGATTTTGACCTTAGCTTTTGGTTGGCAAGTTACCAATTACTTCTAAACAGGCTTCAGCCACGCTGTGTGGAAGTAAATACTGCTGGCCCTATGGCAGCATGAGATGGCAAGATAGCCAAGGTATCGGTTCCGTTCTGCTGATGCAACTGATGCTGCAGCACAGCTTACAGGTCTGCTTTGAAGGGTTTTGATCATCTCAGCTTTAATGAACTTCCTGAGCAGAGGATTTTATGTGCATATATTATTTAGCAGTAACACCCAATTGGCAGCAGACACAATAGATGCTGATTGATGGAATTACAAAGAAGTGTACTAACTATAAACCATGCCCAAAATTCCCTCTCCTTGGCAAGAACTGATCAAACGTAAAGTAAAACAACACAAATATCAAAGCACGGTAGGCAAATCTTGAATGAAAATCTAAATGAAATTCACCATGCAATGTTTGATCATATGTATAGAGCTGGAGATTTTAGTGCAAAGCGAAACATTTATTCATGCAAGTTTGGAGCCATGCTTCCCTTCTCACACTTTTTGCCTGAGTACTGAAGAACTTATCTAGCTTACAGCTTCCAAAGATAGTACACAAAGGCTTCTAATACCACCATTAATTGCATTAAGCAGATTTGCAAAATCCTTTTTCTTCTGTGCAAAGATCTTCATCAAACTTCCTATTCAACTACCTGGAAGGCTATTGATTGTTATCTGATACTGCTGGAAACTCAGGTATCTTCATTGCTAGAATCAAACTCAACAAATAATAAACTGTGATCACATGCTAAAATGCAGGCATACAGGCAGGATAAGGAATGTTAGAATGACACATGGATGAGGCTTCCTTTAGGTCATAAGGTGTGCTCAAGTTATTTGATCATAATTGTATTGGTTTGTGGATTTTTTGGCAGAGTGAGACAGGAGATAGTGCTCAGCCTGTGCTCTCAGGAAGACCTTCTAGTAAGATCATCGAACTCACTGTTGCCCCTGCATTGCTGCCTGGTTTAAATAGGTTTCTCAGATTTGAAGTTACTGGGTAGCCAGTTCACTTCTGTTCTGCATTTGTGAAAATTCTAGTACAGTGAAGCCCAAGGCTTGCATTCCTACAATGTGTATAAAGGAGTAAAATGCTACAGCCCAGGGGTCGATAAACAGCATTTACAGAGCATGCAAAATGTCCCTTGTAGATCTGAGACTTTCCAAAAGAAATTTCTGTCTAACCACTGCAACTTTCAGAGAATTTCTAAGGACTATACACCTTCCTTTTAGTTTTTCCTGCTTTGTTTCCATTGGCTTTTGCCTTTTTCAGATACAGAGCCTGTTCATAGTAATAAGCCCTAAGAGACAAGACAGCGTAATACTTCTGAAAATACAACAGATGCTTGTAATATCATTGCTCTCTCTGCAGGGATTTCTGTAAACTGATTCCCTGCCTCACTCAGCATGTTAACATGCAGGAGCAGAATATTGTTTGTTGAATTTATAATGGAGCCAGGGATTCCAAAAATTGATCCATGGGGCCATAGAAGTATAGAAATTCCAAACTATAAGTTATCAAGCTGCCTTTTCTTTGCTGGTTCTCAAAGATAACTCAGTTTGCATTTACAAGCTATTCTGAATAAGCTTCACTCGGTGCATCCTTAGCAAGAAGCTGTCAAGAAGAATGATTATCTGCCAAGTACTGACATGTTTGGGAATATTCAGCACGAGGTTTGGTGTGTTATTCAAGTGAATGATTTCTTTTGTCACCCTTGAAATATGCATTGTCACTTTGGCAGCCTCTGTGTCCAAGAAGGTGTGCAGTGCAACGAGACATGTAAGCAAACTTGAATCAGGCAGAACAGTGTGTGTGATGAATGAGAAAAATAAGTCACTAGGAAAGCTTGGGATACCAGTAGAAGGGACAAAACGTTCTCTCACACTTGGGTGAGCTGAGAAGATGGGGCTGATTTTATTTTCTACTTGCTTTACAGATTTCTGGGTGCATGAAAGGGATTAGAGAGAAAATAAGCATGAAAAATAGAGAAGCCCATGGGAAAACAAACAAACAAATAAAACCTACTAAAGTATTGGTTTCCAACATTCAAGTCTTTTATAGCATTATTTTGTCTTCTTCATCTCCCCAAACTTTCTGTGAATACAGTGTCACTGCACAATGCTCTGACAAGCTGTGTAGCTGCAGTCATGGTTCTGGTCCCAGAAGACCATTTCTCCCCATGAGATCTTTGGTTATAAAAAATAATTTTCAGCCATGGAAAGCTTCATCAAAGTCCACAGTGTTCCTGCAAACCCACTGCCCTACTTGCAGGCATCAGCAACTTCTTTCCAGTTCACCAGCGCTGCCCTGAGCCCCAACATTGTCCCTGTATAGGGCCTCTGCCTGTCTGAAGGGGCATGTAATAAACCTATCTGCCTCAGCAACTGAAGGGGAGGTAAAACTGCATTTCCTCAGACAGCATTTCCTATTTTTCATGGTTGTTTTTCTTTCCTTTACTCATATTTCACTTCTTTTTACTATTTATTTCTCTTACATTTGGCTTCTCCTTGTTCTTTTTCTCCCAGACCAGTATCTTCAGACCATGACTAAATGGTTGAAATTAAATGCTTTCATGTTGTTCTTTGTTTGATTGATTTTTTTTTTTCTAATTAAAGGCTATAACTTCTGAAAGTGGGATAGTTTCTGTAACACTGTGCAACCTTAAATTGATGCTTCTAAGAATAATGCGCAGTACTGGTTTGCTCTTCTACAGATTAAATTCTAAAATTTAAATGTTAGAAATTTTTACAATCCTGTACTTTGGAGAAATTCCACTCACTGCAAATGTGTACATTTCTTTCTTATTGTTTTTATTCTCTCATTTAACACAAACCAGAACTTTCTCCTTTTGGTACAAGCAACTGCAAGTAGGTCCTTTGATACGTGCAAGGACAGTACATGAATCTAATCTAAGCCAGTTAGGTGTACATAAAGTGTAAAACATCATAAACCTCTGAATTTAGCTGGGGCACATCCTGTGACTCGTATGTAATACTTTGCATTGTTACTCCAAATAGCACCAGTAGCAGTAGCAGTACCAGCTTCTATATTCACTTGTTAATTGTCTGCTTACTCAATCCATACACTAAGTACTGCATGAACCCCATTCATCCTGCGTTCAGCTTTATCAAGCACTCCAGACACTTTAAATCAGTCCACAAACAAACCCTTCCTTCTCCGCACCTCCTCATCCTACAGAGCCATGGTATCCAGCAAGGCTTTTCCTTGGTCCTTATTTCTGGTACTGATAAACTGTAGATATTATCCAGGTTACTATCTATGACTCCTTATCAGTCACACTCTCGAGTTCTCCATTATCTCAGTTCCAGAGTTACAAAATAATTAGATTGCCTGCCACTGCTTTGGCCAACTTAGCTGTAAGCATATGTATTCCGATGGTTTATGAATACTTCTTGTCTTCTGAAACCTGTTGTTTGTTTCTAAGGATAAATAAATTCAAAAGAAATACGCTTTAGGGCATTGCAGGTGAGGTCCAAACTTGATACTTGTGCTCTGATGTGCCCTCCTCATGGGATGCTGGAAACTCAAGAAGGGTGCAGTGGAGGAGTAGGGTATTGGGCAGCTTCTGCTGTTGGCTGCCTAAGCACACTAATTTGAGAGTATGGTAATTCAACTTTCTAGAAATTTCTGGAGTGGTTCACATTTTCCCTACAACTCCCCCATCTAACCCCTTCTATATGATGCTTCTGCTCTCTGTAATTCATGAGAGGACTAATTTTTTTCATCCTGCACCTCCTTTCCTTTCAGGTTGAGGCTATGCAGTTAGAAAAACTAGTTCTGTATGCGTAAGCATGTCCAGCAAGAAATGTTACCAACACCACTGGGTAGCAATTTGTCTTTTTGAATTCTTTTTGGTGATGCCTTGAAGAATTTGCATGAATAGAAGCCAGGTAGGCATTAAATGGTGATGAATGGATATCCTGGCTTGAATACTAAGTGGTAATCTCAGCCTGAGTGATGAACCTGGGGTGTTAAAACAATTCCTATAGAACAGTAAGATGTATGCTCCCACAGTACCTCTTCAGCCCTGACTGATATTGCTGCTAGGGATGCATTTGCAGGGAAGCTTGGTGGATGTTTAGGACCTGCTTCAGTCAACACAGCCCCAAAAGTTTCAATGGAACTCTGCCCAGCTAAATGAAGCCCAAGTTTTTTACACCATCATTTACAGCATGTGCTGTTTGGATGAAAGAGAACTGCCAGTTGTACACTGGCTTTTAACAATATTTTCACTCTTGAAAGAAGCCTGATTGACAAAGTATATGAACCACTGAATTATAAAGCAACAGATTTTATTCAGAACACTCTAAATATGCAAATTTATGGGAGGGGAAGCAATATTCTTATTCCT
>PPHD01031598.1:0-10024 GCA_002909625.1 Bambusicola thoracicus | reverse complement strand
AAAATCAGGAAACTGTAGAGGACTTTGTTCAATAGAAATATAATCATGTATTTCTTGTTTTAGCACATTTAGGAATAGTAGCAATATCTGAGATTCTGTATTTAAGCTTAGGATTTTCTGGTAAGCCTCACTGACAGGGAAAGGGCTTAAAAGTAGACCTCAGATTTTTAATAAAATCTATCTTAATTCATATATTAAACTAGCAAAATCAAAAACAAAATCAATTTGGTAATTTCTTTCCATTTCTCTAGTACTGTCTTGTTGAGGATTTTGTGATAAGGGAGACAGAGGTACTGGTACTCTTGCCTCGCAAATCAAGATCTGTCTGGAATGCTGCTTTTTGCAAGACAATATGGTTTCACATGAGGCATCACTCTTTATTTTACTTACTGAAGCTTGAGAAAAGAATGCTGCTTCTTGAAAACTAAATCACATTGTTCATAATACTGCAGGCCTTGTAATAAACAAGTTGCCCTTCAAATGCTGAAAACTTCCTCATTAAAATCTAAAATCACTTTCCTCTCTCTCTCAACCAAGACCCAACCTGAATCATAATGCTTCACTTGCTGCAGTTAATAATCCACTGATTAAAAAGTGAGGTGAGACACTTAAGCAATCCCCCAGCACATGAATCATCTGTTTTTTGTATCTGTGTGACACACTGAGTTTGAGGGAGAAGGGGAAAGAAGAGGGTTTATCATAAATCTAAAACAATTATTTTATACAAATAGGAAATAATTAGATGTCTTCTTGTTTGAAAATTCTTGAATATTATTTGGATAAGAGAAAAGAAAAAAAAAGATAAAAACCTAAATAAGCCTGGCCCCTTTCACCCCTATATTTTTAAGCCAAGTAATAATTGATAACTGTCAACTTACTGCTGCAAAATGAGTAAGTACTCTGCCTTTGCTCTGCTTTTCTGTAGAAAATAAAATGCCTTTGCAGCTGTCCTAAGATTTAACCACCTGGAGGCACCTTTAAATGTGTGAGTGTATTTATTCCAGTGTAAAAGTTCACTTGAAAATTAAAGTTCTTCTCCTGCCTTTGGCATCTGGCATCTTGAAGTCTCTCTTTTCTAAACCCCACGGAGAACCATAAAGTAGGAATTCCTCAAACCACCTCACCTGAAGGAATCAATCCAGTAAGTGTCACAAGGTGACACATACCTTATGTATTGTGGTCACACTCCAGAGACTGCCAGCTCACCTCTGAAAGATCAGTGAGAGATATATTTATAGAGGGTCCTGAAGTACACAGATGTAAACCTCAATTTTAAATCTTGTGTCTTGACTGATATTCTTCCCTTAAAAAGGAATAAATTCTGTAAGGAAAATTAGCCCTACAAAACAACTTTTCTTAAAATGTTATTTTGTATTTTTTTTTCCATATATAATTCCTAATTTTTTATAAGTATGTGCATTAAATACTGACTATGCTAATAAATCATATTGCATTCTTTCTGCTAAGGGGTGGCAACTATGTGCATTAACCCCAGACTGATCTCTAACATTCTGAAACACTCTGAAAATTCTGGCCTTTGCTGAGTAAAAGGAATAATGAAATACAGAAAAAAGCTGTTGACTTGGTTTCAACATTTTAGCTCCATTACACAAAAGACCTTGTTACACTTTAAACTGACACATGCTTTGTAATGCAGTGAAAATGTTGTCAGGTGTAATTATCATTCTTGAATAAGAACAAATGAGGTAATAATTACTTCAAGGGACAAGAGAACTGAACTCCTTCAGTGAAGATAATCTCCTTGATTAAAAAAAAAATAGTAATAATAATCAATACACAGCTTTAGAAATTCTAACCTATACTTAAGAAATCACAAATAGACAAGAGCTTCTATTGATTACTCACTCAAGTTGTTCAATATCACTGACTTAAAATGGTATCAAAATGAGCACTTTCATTTTGGATTTGGGAAAAAAAAAAAAAAAAAAAAAAAAAAGTAATCCCTGTATGCTCTGAAACACAGCTGAAAAGATTCCTCTCTGGAACAGAGATAGAAGTACATATTATAAATGATGAGTTCGGCTCAATTATAATATAACTGAGTGAAGTTTGGAATGCAGACAAGACCTGTATGGGGTATTCTGCAGTTCAAGGATTGAACCATTCAATTTACTGTAGATAATGAAATGTATCATAATCATTCCCACTGCAAATGCTCATGTGGAGAAGATTTTTCATTGATGACAAACATATGGACTGACAAAGAGAGCAGGTGTGAAATTGACTTAGTTAAAGCAGAGCTTTAAATCTAGGCTAACTTCCCTTTGATATGTCATATTCCTTGCAGTTGTGACCTAAAAAATCACACAGTATTTATGGTCATTAATTGTCATCATAATCATACGTAGTGAGTACTTGCACAGAAATTCACGTTTTCAAAATCTTGTACCAATTTGCATTTCCATCCTATTTCTGCATGGCCCTGTAATTGATGCACAGGACAAGCATCAAAACCATATGCACATCTCAGAGGCTCTGTATATTTATTGTTTTGTGTGAGAAGGAAGAGTGAGATGAAAGTAAGAAGGAAAACTTATAGTAGTCCCACCAACTGTTGAACATCTAAGCTTCAGGAAGAGCAGGAGTATTTAGAGTTAAAAGTCTTCTCGGAATGAACTAGAAAGCAATATTGGATCATGGCACATCCTACCATGTATATTTGTAGAGGACATAGAAATGGAGAGGGAGAAAATAATGAGATGAAGAGAGAGGTCACAAAGCTAGCAGTAGAACTGAACAGTGAGTACAAGAAGTCTTGAATGTCAAATATAGAAAACAGAGACTTAAATATGCTCAGAGAGAAAACTTGTACAGAGAAGCCAATAAAGCTTCAAGAACTGTAAACAAAGTAAGTTTTGCAACTGCATGGACACAAGCACAAAGAAATTACTTATGTGTTCTGTCTGCTCCTTAAAGTGAAACATGTATGTCATACAGAGAAAAAGGGGGAGAAACGTAGGGAGTAGGTTTTGTTGCTTTTACTAAGGTGAAGGAACTGGCAATATAAAGATATATCCATTAAGTCCAACAGCAGTAGGTAGCAATCCTCTCTGTCAAATGATGTTCTTCCTTGTGTTTCTATTAAAGAAAACCTCGCATAGGCATGATAGCACTGAATGTCTTTTTTCTGCTTTGTACTCTTTGGTGTTCAAGTTAATTTTTGTACTTATGGACAAAAGGAAACATGAGAGGAAATCTCTTTCTCCAGAAAAAAAGAAAATGGGTTGGTGAGGAGGAGCGGGGAGCGGAGCAAATGTAAAATACTTGGTTGAAAAATAAAATGCTAATAAGACAGCTAAAGAGATAGATATATGAAAAAGAAAGGGAAACAGAAGTAAAAAAAATATAAGCTCAAGGTAACTAGAAGTATGGGATAAAATACAAATCTGAAACAGAAGACAGTTGGGAGGGTTAGAGAGAAGCTGGAGAGAAATGAAACACCAGTCATCTCTATTTCTAATCTGTACACTAATGATCAAAAGAAATCAGACAAAAAGGGCAATAAATTGTGAAAATATAGGAAAACATCATATATAATCATCAAGACCAGAGCATCATTATATTTATGTTTTTTATTAAATACCTGAGGACATTTATTTTCAATTCAGATCCT
Source organism: Bambusicola thoracicus (assembly GCA_002909625.1). Classification (NCBI taxonomy): domain Eukaryota; kingdom Metazoa; phylum Chordata; class Aves; order Galliformes; family Phasianidae; genus Bambusicola; species Bambusicola thoracicus. The sequence continues at coordinate 6,390 of PPHD01031598.1, read as the reverse complement.
GGCAAAAGGTTTTTACTCTGTTATATTCACAGTTAAAAATTATCTAAAAGTTATCTTCACAGGCCAAAAATCCCGAGTTATATTTTGAATGCTTTCCCCCCCAGAGGATTCAATCTGAATAAAAGAGGATGTGATGAGAAATTCATACTTACAAACAGGGCCCTCTTCACCGAAGTAGCTCCCAAATATACCTGTAACCATATTGTAGAAAGGAATAGACTATACTGTACAAAGGAATTTCATGAACAATGTGACAAAGATGTCTAGACTTAATCAGGTGTGATTTTCTTTTTGTAGAGATTTGTCACTGTGAAAACTCATATATCTGAATTACACTCACTGAGGTACATTGGTGCTGAACAGATAAGCAGAATGAAAGCAAGGTGATACCAGACATAAATGTACCTATATGTGACACTGTTTCTGCCTTGGGTTACTCTAACGAAGCTACTTCTACATTTCTAAAATGGATTGTGCAGGATGAACTATGAGATGTATAGAGGAAATTTCTCAATATTATTTATTTATTTCAGTCTTCAAGAATAGCATTTCCAGTTTAATACTCTATATAGGAACTTTTATTTCTCCTGAAATTTGTTAAATTCATTATAGTCATGTCCCTAAGAATCGGGGGAAAGAGAAAATTCATCTTAAAGTGCAAATAAGACACAGTTTTACAGTAATCAACTTTGTTTGAAATGACAACACAGGTTCTAATTTTCAGAGTCATTTTTTTATGATTTTATTTCTCCGGTTGTTTTGTCTGATGTGTACTGTGTCAAATTTACAAAACAAGTACCCAGTCATGATACACTTCTGTTGCACCAGTAGGAATGCATTTCAGTAACCTGCAATGCATGTCCTCAGCCTTGAAAGAAAGTTGTGTTCTGCACATTAAACTACTTTTATCCATTTAAGGGTGCCACAGTTATTAAATTTTTTGGTCAGTGAATTATGAACATTGAACACTGTATTCCATTCCACTGTTTCAGTGGCTAATTCATGTGCATACATAAAGAGAAGGGTAAAAAAAAAAAAAAAAAAAAAGTTGATTCTTTGCATTCTTCAAAAGTAAATCAGTTCTGAATGGGCTTGCTGAGGCACAAGGATAAAAGACATCTTCCAGAGCCATGAGAGCAACACAGACCCCACTCAGTGACTACAACAGCTGGACATAGTCCACTAAGAGATAGCCAACTGGCAGAAGGCACAATTTGAAACACAGAGAGGGCCATAGTTGCAACAGGAAGCCATGGCACAAACAGCTGATAGATCTTGTCCCTCTGTCCTACAGAGGGGACCCACTCTGCAAGGGAAGCTGGGTTAGCTGATAGCCTGGGGGCTATGCATCCTGCTTCTGACTGCACCTCTAGCAGTGGTGGGTGAGACGTTGATGTTTCTGAACAGGACAGTCTGCACAGTTGCCTTTGAACTGACCCCAGGAATAGCCCTATAGGAAGGTGAGACCGAATGGCAAACCTGTTTTAGCTCTGATCTTGCCTGAGGAGGCCGACCTTTGTGTATAACTTCCCCAGTGTGATTCACTCATTCCTACATAATACACTCTCCTGCTACCCTCATGCCATGGTTCTTGGAACATATTAGATATCAGAGTTAATTTTCACATGTTTGTTAAACTTCTAGTGGAGGAAATATCCTCTTCCACCTGTGTCATAAAAGTGAGTCCTCTGCCTAACACTGCAGATGAGCCAAGTGCAAAATGCTTCACAGCTTTGACACAGAATACAACTGTTAAGTATTAAAGGAACAATCTAAGAGACAAAAATCTCTTTATAAATCTGAGATACTTTAAAAATAATAAGAACAAATAGTGCATTCCACCAGACAATTTAATAGCTTTCAGCCTTTTAAAAATGAATTAGGAAATGTCATACAGAGATGTTTATCATCAGTCTTGATCTTACAGAACAAGCAGATTCTGTCAGTCTACATAGTGACCACATCTCTTACAGAGGATTTTACAAAATATTAGAGATGGTTTAAGCATATGATTTTCCAAAAAATAAGTAAATACTATATATAGAAACTAAATGAATGGCATTAAAAGTGCTAACTATTTTTGTGGGTTTTTTTTCTTCAGAAAAGCAGTGAACAGTGCTACCTGCCACCTATTAGAAATGTTCTGCCAAAATTAAAACCAGAGAAACAAACAAACAAACAAACAAAAAAAAAAACAGAAAAATGCATGATTTAGCCAGACTTCTTAATGTTTTCTCAAATGGGCGATGCAAATTCACTTAAGTACCCCATTTATATTCATCTTTGTTTAAGAACAGTCCTCAGTTACTGGAAAAGAACTTCAAGAGCCATTATAGACAAGTCAAGAGATGTTAAGTCTGTGACCACATCCTTCAGCCTCCAGTGGCTTCCTGCCCAGCTTCTGGGACTTGAGGCACAGTCACAAATGGGACAATGACATGGCCAGTTATTCACACAGACTGTCACAGAGAAGGTTCCCTCCAATAGCATCTATACATAGGGTCCACATAAAAATATAGACATAAACAGTCCCATTCTCTCCGCCTTTTATGCTGGCAGAAACAGCAGGCCCCTGGTGCAGGCACATGCTTGACATCTCCAGGCTTACAAGAACACACACGTTTGTGTTTCACCCAAGAACTGGGATGCCCCTCTGCCCACCTGGCACCTCTACACTCATCCCAACCCCTCCTGCACACTCCAGCTGATCTCAGATTTCACTCCTAGTAGCTAAATTACAATCACACACTGCTCACAAGAGTATCTTCACTTATTGTAATGGAATATCGTACAATCATAGAATGGTTTGGGTTGGAAGGGACCTTTAAGATCACCTAGTTCCAACCCCCCTGCTTATAGGCAAAGACATGGAGGTTAATGAGTAGTTAATGTTTCAGGTTTGTTTCTTCAAAACTGTTTAATGTGCATGTGAGGCAAGGGCATGTGTAGAGTGAGTGAGAAGGGAAGAGGAATGATCAAAGATCAGTTTAGTCCAGGGAATAACGAGGTCATATGAAAATACAAATGTTCTTATGTATTCCTGTATATTCATATGACGCTCAAAGTAGTGCTTCTCACCATATTTCAAAATAGAAACATAACAAAGAAGCAAAGGGCAACATAATAAAAAAGCAAGGACCTTGAAATATTGAGTTAAACCAACCACAGAAAAATCAAATCACTTGAAGGCCTTGAGGTAACTTGCATCTCTAATATACTGCGTGTGCAGGAAAATACTATGTCTCTGGAGTTTCCGTCCACTTCAGAATGATTCTACTATTGTGATTTATTTGTTTTTCTTTAATAGTTCTCTAGGCAATGATACTAGTGATATATTTTTTCTGAGATAAGTGAATTCACTTCAGATTTTACCTTCAGAGGTCTTTGAGGAATCCCATGAATATATAAAAAGGAAGCTCCTAAGAAAAACAAAAACAAACAAAAAAAAAAACGCTGCATTCTAAAAAGGGATACCGTTTTCCTCGGCAGATTTTATTTATGTAAATCAGAAAAGTCCAGTTGAAATCAATTTCATCAGCCAAGTTTTATTTTCTTTCTGTTTTTTTTTTTTAAATTTCTTTTTCTTTTTCCCTCTGAAGTCCATGCTTCTTTTGTTGAACTATGAATGAAATCCAGTTCTGAGATTTTGCTTATTCCACCTTCTGTAATGTCTTATGGATCTTCTATAAAAACAAGAAAAGCAACAACATTGGAGGAAGTAATAAACATAGGAAAATTCCCTCCCCCCAAACCTAACACGTTCGTATTTGTTTAAAAATTGTATTCCAGTCTCTGGTCTTACCAGGTGAATAGGGAGACAAAATTGATTAAGGCCACCTCAGAACAAAAGGTCAGCTCGGAATTTTTCTGCTAATAAAGTTTGCCAATAGACATTGTACCACAGTTAAATCTTACTGTCTTTAAAAACAAAACTAAACTAAACTAAACTAAACAAAAAAAAACTGTGAAAGAATAATTTTGTGCTGAATAGACAGAATCCTCTGTAGCAGCTAGAAGGACATCTGAGGGGAATATACAAATCTGTTTGGATCAAAAGATGACAGAGTTCATCTCTAAACTTAGTTTTTCTTTTAGAAACCTAATAACAGTGTCCTCTAATGCAAATTAAAACAAACAAACAAACAAACAAACAACAAAAAAAAACCTTCCAGACCTTACATGACTGGGCATGTATTTTTCTTTTATACAAGACTACATGTTCACAACCAGTTACTACTTTTTGGTTTTGTTTGCTTGTTTGTTTTTCCTGAGGAAAAATATAAAGTTTTCCTTCTGATGTTTCATTGGTGTCCATTCTTACGGATTGCATAAGGCCAGCTAGAAGTTCTGAGATAGAGCTTCTTGAAATCAGTGGGAAAATTCCAATTGTTGTAAGCTTTGTATTATGTCCTAAGGTAAACTGGATCTCTGAACAGTCTGGTAATTTCTAACCTTTTGTACAATTAAAACTTTTTGAGCCATTAGTTCTCTAATGTCCCTAATCTGAAGCAATATTTTATGAGTTTCAATAAATCTTAAGGAGACACTTAGCCTTGATAAGGACAGCTCCACTAAAAACACCAAGATACTACTGATTTGAAGTTTGCCTTTATTTTCAATAGGTTTAGATGAGAATGAGGAAGCTTTTAATTCTTACAAAGAATTTAAAAAGTCTTACAAATTAAATTAAAGTCTTACAAAGAGTGGCTCAGGAAACAGGGATTGTTTAGTATGGAGAAGAGGAGGATCAGGGGAGATTTTATTGCTCTCTACAATGACCTGAAAGGAGGCTGTGGCAAGGTGGGGTTTGGCCTCTTATCATGTATAACCAGCAACAGTACTAGAGGGAATGGCCTCAAGTTGCACCATGGGAGATTCAGGTTGGACGTTAGGAAAAATGTCTTCTCTGAAAGAGTGAAAGAATTCCAGTGAGGCAATGGAATGAGCTGCCCAGATAGCTGATGGAGTCACTGTCCCTGGAAGTGTTCAAGAAATGTTTAGATGTTATACTAAAGGAAATGGTTTAGTGAGGAAATATTATTAATGGTAAGTGGATGGTTGGTCTAGATGATCTTGGACATCTTTTCCAACCTTTATGATTCTATGACTGTGACTCTAGGTGTCTTTTTATGGATCAGAATTAAGGGAACAGTGCTGCAAAAATGTAAAGTCTCTGAGCTCACATTTCTCATGTTAGCTGTCTTCTCTGGAGCTCCACCTGTGTAAACAAAACAATTTTTTTTTTTTTTCTGTTGGCTTCCCTTCCAGATCTCGTAACAGTGAAAACATCAGATATTTAAAAAATTTGAATGATTTCTTTCATTTTTTTTTCAATCCAGGGTTATTCTATATTCCAGATTTCTCTTCATCAAACTGCTCAGAAATAAAACTCAAAATATGCATTGCTATCAGGGCACAGTGTTATAACTGAAAATAAGAATGAGAGCAAGTATGCTGAGAAGTAGATCATGTGAGGGACTAGGAAACAAATAAACATGTAGAAAGACTTCTCATTTTCTGTCTTCTCTCTCTTCTCACAAACATACCTTTCTGTAGTACACTCACTTTTATAAGGGCCATAGTCATCTTTAGGAGGTTAGCTTAAGTTGCAGCATCACTGAGGTATTTACTCAGCACTGAAAGGATTCAGCAAAGTGAAACTGTGTCTATTGTACAAACTGTCTTGTTCTGGAGTGAACATTACTTCTGTACACTGGTCTGACTCTACACATCATACCCACGTAAAGGTTGTGGCAGAGGAGAAGCAGTGCAATAGACTCTCCACTGTACCTCGAAGTAGTCTTAGAGGTGCATAAGATGATATCAGAGTAGTAAGCTTTTATGGAATCCTCCCTCCTACTGAGCAGCTGTATCAAAGCCTCCTGTACTATTTAAGGTGAAATCAGAGACACAAGTATTCACTCTGATTCCTAACTCCCTATGCAGGAATTCATCTCCTTGTAACACACTATGGCTTTAAAACTCTATCCACAAAGCTAACAGTTGTGGCAGAATGTATAAAGACCTATTCTCCTTTTTTCCTTATCTCACACAGAAGTCTGTCTCAGGGTCAGAGGCTTTGTGAGCTGAACATGTTCTTGGCAATACTAAAGATCAGCACTAAAGATTCTCCTTCCACAGGAAGAATAATTCACAATGAGAAAACTGCATACAGATACATTGCAGATTATTGACGTAAGGTGCTATCACTGAAAGCTGGTTCTTAGAGCCATAAATTAGTTTTAGAGATTAGGGGAAAACCCTTCCACAAAAAAAAAAAAAAAAACAAATAAAAAAAGCCCACGCCAATACCAAAACAAATAAAAACTTACTTACACATAAATTAATTTTATTTTATTTTAAAATATTCATTTTCATAACTTGACATAC
>PPHD01031597.1:0-10024 GCA_002909625.1 Bambusicola thoracicus | reverse complement strand
ACAAAAGGAGCTGACCTTGCAGGAAAAGGTTGTCTTTGCAATATTTTTTCTAGTGTTTACTGGGATAATACTACCACAGAAATTAAACCTGCCCTTCAGGTTAGGGGCTAATTTGTGCATGTCCATGATGGCTATACACTGTGACAACCACACACCTTTGGCCATGCTGGCTTACTGGCTGCTACTCTTGAAGAAAATAAGAACCTGATAGTTCTATCCTGTGTTATGACAGAAAATAGAGTCTGTGTCTGTTTACCTAGGCTGCTGTGATGAATCCCATCCTGGGGTTGCTTCTAGATGCATCATTTTATTTAATGGCTTGGCTAACTTTCAATAGGCTAGGGAAAGGCTGTGAAGGAGATGAACTGGGCTTGGTCTGGAACAGGAGTGGGGAACACACGGCCTCACAAACAGTTTCAGATGGCAGTCGTAAGGGGTACAGCCAGCAATGTGGGATTTGGGCTCTTTCTGAAGGATTTACTGCTGGAAATGAAGGCCTCTCCAGCCCCATACAAGAAAAGTCTGTTCCCCTTCAAGCTTGAGATAGGGGGGAAAAAAACTTACCTTGTAAATCCAAGGCCTTTGCAACACAGGGAAAGGCAGGAAAGGAGCAGATGCTCAACCAACCCAGTGATACAGCTGCAGTGTGCTCAGACTAGATGAGGTGAATGGATTTCAGTTCTTCAGTGCAGCCATTCATTTCCTCTGCAGAAACTTCCCTGCCAGATTACACAGGCCAAGTGAATTTTACTGCAAATCTCAGAGGAAGGATGGAAGCACGTGGGAAAATATTCTAAAGAGACAGAACTGCAGACTTGTGGAAACTGCAGACTTTGTGTCTGGATGATTCCTATAGACAAGGATGCAGCAAACTGAAGAAGCATTCCACTTTGTCCCACTTAAAATTTCCTCTGAAGAGTAACTGAGGAGGCAGTGGAAGGAGATAGGGCCCTCTCAAGGACTGGTGATTACTTTATCTCCTGCATAACCTCTGGAGATGCTCATCACATTCCATGACCCACAGAGGGAGCTGAGGGTAAGCCAGTGTCTCACCTGAGTAGCTCAAAGGTAGCAGTATGCATTCCCTTCAGGCTGGGAAAGTAGCCTGTCTGCAGCCTACAAGGTCTCAGGGAGGAGGATTTACTGCCTTGCAAACTGTCCTTTGGAAGGACAAGAAAGTGGAAATAAATTACAAGTCTGCCCCAAAGCATCCTTCCCTATCACAACTGAAGGCTGCTGGTCTCTCACCCCCTATCAGCACTGTGCAGTTAATGTTTGTGCTTTTTTTCAAATTACTGGCAGCTGTGAATGACTGAACTTTTTAGAATAAAGCCTGTTTCTTTTTTTTTATTGCACATGGAGAGAGGCTATACAAAGGGTTTTAGATGTGTGTACGTATCAGACTGCGCTCACCTCTTCAATTAGGCCAAGGGATTTTTATCTCAAGCAGTCAGGTAGTCAGTTCATTAAAACACAGGCTGGACAAAGATGCATAATTTGCTTAGGGCTGCAGTGAATGGTGTTACTGTGAAGGCTTTGGCTTTGGTGATGAATGTTTTGTGACATGATCCCTAGAGAATGGGATACTGGCCATGTAGCAAGCTGTTGAGAACTGCCCAGGTTTTCTTGGTTGTTTGCCCTGAGCTGTATGTTGCACAGCTCTGACAGGTGCACCTGTGAGTTATAGGACTGTTCTCTGCTTTAAGAAGTGGCTTCTCTGACAAGGCTATTCCTTCTACCAGGAGCCATGTTGTTTTACAGTCAAATCCTGCTCCGCAACCTCTGAAATCATCATCTGCAAATCTCTTATAAGTATTAACAGTCACTGCTGCTTCTTTGGGTTGCTGACCACTCAGAGATGGTGGAAGGGTTGTGCTCTGGGTTCTCCCAAAGACCAGAAAAGGAGGTCCTCTGTGTCTGGAAGCTTCAAGAGTGCTGTGAGCTCCCACACAGAGAGAGCAGGCTGAAAGCACATCCGGTTTCTTTCTATAGGAATATTGGATATGAATGTTAGAGGAGAAACTCCTTGCCAGAAGGATGTGAACAACAACAGTGTAGACTCCGCAATATAGATGAGGCATTTTCTGCCCGCAGAACTACACAAAAAAGAAGTAAAAAATCAAGTCTATCTACACAGTTCAGTGTAGTTTCAAGGGGAAAAACCCAAGCTGGCTACGAAGACTTACAAGTGGTATTGCAATGCTAGATGGAGCCCGTGCACGTTGTGGGGGACACAGTGAGCATCACTGAGGAATGATGCATGATGAGGAATGCAAGGGAATGTGGGAAGTAGGTGCAATGGAAAATGCAGCCCAGACAACACTGTGATCCTTTCAAGTGCTTGTATCAAAAACTTAGCAAGATGACTTAATGGCCTTTTTTCCCCAAGTTTTCCCAGCCCTTCTTTGTGCAAGGCCTCTGGCATGGTTCCACACCACATCCTTATCTCTAAATTTGAGAGATGTGTATTTGAAGGTTGGACTCTATTTGGTGGATGAAGAATTGGATGGTCACAGCCACAGTGTTGTGGTAAATGGATTTGTGTCCCATTGGGGGGTCAGTCATGAGTGGTGTCCTGCAGGGGTCAGTCTTGGGACTCCAGTACTCTTCAACATCTTTATCAGTGAGGTAGTAAGAATGCATATACCCTCAGCAACTTAGCTGAGTGGTGCAGTTGACGCAATAGAAGAGAGCGGTGTCATCCAGAGGGTCCTGGACAGGCTTGAAAAGTGGCCCACAGGAACCTAATGAGGTTCAACAAGGTCAAGTGCAAGGTGTTGCAATCCCAGATGTGTACAGGCTGGGAGAACTCATTGAGAACAGACCTGTGGAGAAGGTCTTGGGAGTCCTGGTGGATGAAAATCTTGACATGGGCCAGCAGTGTGCACTGGAGCAGGTTGCCCAGAGGAGTTGTGGTAGCCCAGTCTTTGGAGGCTTTCAGGGCTGGGTCTAATGGGGCTGCAGGCAACCTGATCTAGTGGCTGGCAGTTCTGTCCATGGCGTGGAGAGTGAGGTTAAATGCTATTTTAAGGTCCCTTTCAACCTAAGCATTCTGTGATTCTTACATGCAAGTTGTTTTGCTCTCATGAGTCCCAGTTCTCTCCTCTAGTCTACTCCTCTATTGCTTATATTTGAATAATTTTATTAGTTTTAATTAGTCCTAATGGGGGAGACATCTGCAGCTTGCTTTAGTTGTCATAATCAAGGAAGGGTCCGCATCACGGAATATCAGAGCTGTATTTGTCCTCACTAAAATGAGAAATATTATCAACCAAACCTCAGAGAATTTGACATCTACCAAGCACTTGAGCACAGCTGTATCAGGTTTCTTGTCACTGCCCTGATGATTAGTGATATATCATTTGTTTGCTGCAAAAGGCATGTAAGTTGGGGGAACAAAGCTAGTAATTAGAGCAACACAGCTCAGATGAGATGCATTCTGCCTGAGCATCCAAACCAAACACTTGGCTCAGGTTCTTTGGATGGCATTTCTCTTACGCCCACCCCAGAACAGCAACTGCCCTAATTTCAGGCCGAGGGAGAAGAGTGAAAGGGATAGTGAAGGGACGTCTCTCCTGCTTCACAGTGCGATTTGGTGTTTTATATCCACATCCAGGCAGATAAGCTTGGAGATATTTTGTGAAATGAAAATGTGCAGCTATTTCAACTGCATAACCTTTGCATCGAGTGTGTACCAAAACTTCAGAAATCTCCATAAAATGATTCTGAACCCAAGAGCATAGCATAAACACAGGGTTTTGAAATGACTGAGTCCCACAGCATGCTCTGAGAAATCATGCTCTGGGTTTGCTTGAACCAGTGGAAAAATGAACTGCTAAGCTCAAGAAGCTAGCGCAGTATTGCCGGCATCTGCCTTCTCTGGTTCAAAACAGATAGCATTTATTATGATCATCACAGTTGTAAAATGTCTTTCTATCACAGTAACCTCTAACAGAGGTTAGACTTCATCTATGCAGGTAGATATTTCTTAATCATAGTCAGCACCTGAGCTTTTCTCCAAAAGTCGTATGACTACTGGAACTGAGTGATCCATTTAAAAAGCACCTAACACTTTCACTGGCTTTAAGCATTAGTTGTGTCCTCCTCACCAATGTATGAGTTGGACAACTGATTGGAATGTAAGCTTTTGTTTATATAGCATATGCCAGAAAAGCTCTGTTGCTGCTCTTAGGTCTCCTCCCCATGGATCAGAAAATGTTTATGTTTAGGTGATAAATATCAAGCTGTATTTAAAGACATCAGTGAGCAAGTCAGAAAGCATGAAGAAACACATGTTCCTTAAACAATCAAATTCTCTGATTATCCTGAAACTCCTGATGAACAGAGTGGATGTGGATCTTCAATACGTAATTGCCACTTAATACCATAGAAATGCTTCCTAGGAGACTTAAATGTCTGAATGAGACCCTGTGTGGACTCGCAGATGTTCCTTCATAGCCATCAGAATTGCTGTCATAGCAGAGATTGGTTGCAGGCCTTGCTAGTTCACGTGAATTTTGTGTTTCTGGTTGTGCTGTGGCAGGGAAGGCTGAAACAGGTAATATTCATGCATAACTTTGAGGCAATTCACACAGCAGAGAAGAAAAATGTTATCAGATGAGGATATGTATGGAAATATAAACAGAGAAACCAAAAGCTATCAGATAGTAACTCTGCAGTCTGGGAATATCTGAAGCTATAGCCAGGGGAAAATAAAATAAAATAAAAATGGGGTGGTGAGAATGATGGGCAACTGAGGACGAGTAATAGAGATTACTACCAAAGCTGGGGGCTCTAAAGCAGAGGTTGGGCTGAGAATGGCCATAAGTTTGTCTGAACTTGGGTGTTGTGTAGCTGACATCCCAGAGTTGTACTCGAATCTAAATTCACAGGATTAGTGTTATTTTTGAGAAATCATTGATGGGGCAGTTGAGCAAAGCTGGATGAATGTATCAGTTTGAGCGCTGGGCTCTTTGAACTGGGAAACTTGGAAAGAAATGCTTCAAGATGAATGGAGGAAAGCGAGGCAATCTGGGGGACTGGACATTTGCGGAAATATAACAAAGATTTCTCGGGTCTATTTTAGTGTGCCAAAATGTGCTTTGCTATAGGGAGATATGTCTGTACTTCTCTTCTTTCCATCTGGAGTGCAACAGAAAAATAAATGGAATGAGAAAAAATGTCTACAAATCTCCCAGTAACAGTATATCTAAACGAGATTCTCAGAAACAAGCTTTGACCTTCAACCATTCTCAGTGATTGAAAATATTGGTTTCCAACAGTTCTTATTTGCACTGAGCGAATGAGTATATTTGAAGTTCGCCAACTTCACTGGACTTTTTTTGCTTAATCATCAATACAGGCCCATTCTCAGCCAAAGGTAATGCATTTTGCCACCTAAGAAAGGACAAGCAGCTGCAGTAGACATCAGTTGCTACCGCATGCCAGCTTATTACTTTCAGAAGCAAGGGCAGCACTGTGGGATATGGAAGAATCCATTCTTTTCTCTTGAGCATCTGTACGGACAGGACTTGGCACTGCTGTAACAGTCAGCACGTTCTCCCCTGGCCGCAGCACGCTGCATCAAAGCTTGCTGAGCTCCCTCTCTGTGATGCTTCATCATTTTATATTTACTGCTATTCTGCAGGGTTTGGCTGCACTAAAGTAGAAAAGCGACTTTGGGAGTTACTTACAGCCCTTCTTGTTCACTGCCTCAGTCTAATCTAAAGAATGTTTTGAATGTGAACAACAGTTGGTGATTGAATTCATACCTTCTCACCCATTTTAGCCATGTAAAAAGCTGATAAGAGGAGGTGGGGGGACCCAATTTATGCTCTGAACAAGACATCAAATCCATGGGCAAAGCTCTGTAAACTGAGAACAAAACTTCAAATGTGTGCCATTGCTTCATAGTTCTGATGCAAAGTAACTGAGGAAAACATCATATTTTGATAAGAGAGCAGTTCAGCTGGCAAGAGGAGGTTCAGTGCGGTTAGCCAACATATGTCTAGGTAGATAATCAGTACTAATTCCTTCCATGTAGCGAAGAATCTAGAAACCAACTGCGATGATTACTTCTCAATGTCTTTTTCTTTTTGGGGTATAGTTACAATGCATGACTCAGGGTGGCATCCTCAAGAAACTAAATTCCCTTTGCAGGCAGGGAAGGCCAAGGTTTCACACAGATCTTCTGTAACACCAGGGGAACTGGCCATGTTTGCTTCTAGTTGGCAAACTCCATTTTAAACATGGCTGGCCCCATCAAGCCTGATTCTTTTGGCTGGTGACAAATAAGAAACAAGCCCAACAGAACCTAATGAAAATGGGGGTAACATCCGTAATTTCAGTTTAGGCTCTTGCGTGGGTTTAGGATAAGATTTTGCTTTCATAAAATCTCAGCTTTCCTTTTTCCTATTTCTTTTTTTCTTTTTTTGAAATTCCTCCAGGCCTGAATTACTGCTGCAATTTGTTCTACCTCTCCTTTCATGTAAGGCTTTGTCTATGAGAGCCCATTGTGAGTGACTGTAGCTGAGATGCTTTGTTGAAGTAATTATTGGAAAAGAATAGGTATTTAATTACCTGTCCTTTCTCATCTTTTTCTGTAAATTAAGAAAGTAATTAATCCCCAAATCACAAAAACTTCAAGATGTTTTCTTTTTTAAAATGAAATCTAGCAAAAACAACCAAACAACAAACTAAAGTAGCAGTTTTCAAGGCAGTGATTTATTTGCTGCTTTCTCTCATGACTGTTTTCTTTCCTGGTTGTTTTTCCACGTTCCAGGGATGAGGAGGAAACTGCATCTTCCTGGATCACATACAAGGTTTTGTGTAGCTGCATTTCAGCAAATAACATCTGGAGATCTCTGACTTTCCAGCTATGAAGTTTAAGAGATCTGTAGGAGATGCTCCTAGTTTTATAATGGGTCGTGGGAGAAAGTGAATGGATGGGGCATCACGTGAGCCAGTGATGAAACTGCTGGGGTTTGTGCTGCAAATAGCTTCCTGGAAGCCTGTGAACACCTTGCCCCCAGGGCTCTTTAAGCTTAGGCTCAATTTGCTGCAAAGATCAAATACCTGGAGAGCTTCTTGCCAGTTTTTTTTTCTGATGAGTCTGTTTTCTCAGGAAGGAAACAAAAACACCACGGTGCTCTGCAAGGGTTCTGACTCCTATGTCTATGCTATGCTGCAGCTGCCTCGGGAACAGGCAAGATAAAAGGGATCCCAACTTTTATTCTGATACTGTTTTCCCATCTTTTTCCTACTCCATTTCTTCTTCAGTCCTCTAATTATCTGCCTTTGTCTTTGATTGTGCCTAGAAAATTGGATGGGCTGTTGTAGCCAATTCTAAAAATGAGGGGCTACTTTATGCATTCTTTCAATGAGAAATCCATTATGTATTTTAAAGTAGAGTGGCAACTTATATCCATCAGCCTCATGTAAATCTGCTCAGCATCATTAAGTGGTTGCTATACCCAAAATTAGATGACCATTACTTGTACTTTAAATAATAATGTTTCTCTAATGCACACATTTTTGTAGTAAGCCTTAGCCTATTTTAGATGGGAGGAAGTACGAATATATCTTCATCAATGCTGCAATAATAGATTAGGGAATAAGTGAAGATTTCAGTTCAGAGTCCTTGTGATAGCCCAAACCTAGTGCTAAACATTACATTTCCTCTCCAGGAATTTACATTGACTGCCATATGATCATGCAAATAGCTGCAGGCTAACTCAGTCTGATATTCAGCATTTAATCTTCCTCTAGGAGCGCTGGGAAGCTCTGTCAGAGGCATGGTAAGATTTGACCCCTGGCGTACAAGTGAAAGAGCTTTACTAAGATGAGAGGAACACAGTAGCCATGAAGAAGAAAGGCCCATTTGAGGTAGAAACCCAATTTGACACTGTCTTGGGTTTGCAGTGGTTGATCCAGATGATTGTTCCAAACGACAGTGATTTCAGGTGAAAACCCACTGTGTGATATTGCCTGAAAAACAATTTGCAGTGGTGGTCAGTTCCAATTGGTCATTCAACTAAAGCCAAACCTGTCTGTTGATGAGATTCCTTTACATGATGTTAAATTCAGCTATCCTGATAGGTGCTGTGGAATGACTGGTGCATTAGGAATAATGCTGATAGAAGTTGATAGAAAGCTGCTGTGCTTTTGCTTTCTGTTGTATGGAAGTGCTCTTCTAAGTTTGAATTGAAACCAGCCACTGATGGAAGATTGCAGGTCTTGGTGAGGATGTGCCCATCTGGCTGCCTTCCCCTGCTGCAGTGGGAGAAGGACTGTTCTCAGCCAGGTTTGAAAAGGGCTCCTGAAGGGCAGACAGAAGGTTCAGGTTAGCTGTGCCGTATATCACCATGTAAAGCAAACTGAGAAAAACACCAGGAAGAGGTGAGGAATAAAAGCCAACAGTACAAATCCAGGAAAGCAGGATGATGGAAGGGGGCAAATCCTTTACAAGTATAGGTGTCTGGTTTATTGGTCGCAGAAGCCAGATAAATGAATCAAAAACATTGTCAAAAAAAAAATCCCTTACAAAAGTCTGGAGAAGCTGTGCACCACCCTTCTTCTTCTGATGCAAAAGAATTTGGTGTTGGGGAAATGAAATCAATCGGGTTGGTTTGGTGTGAGATGCTCTCAGTAAATCTATGTTGAATATCATATATTTCCCAATTAAACCAGTGACTGTAAGTACTATTTCCTTTTGAAGTTTGTTCTATAGCCTGGAATACTACTGAGACTGCTGCTGGTTGCAGACCATGTCTCTTGTGTGCATATATGGGCAATATATTTCTCATTCCCTGGACAGATTTCCTAGATCATAAAATCACCAAGGTTGCAAAAAACCTGCGAGATCACCCAGTCCAACCATCCATCTACCACCAATATTTCCCCATTAAACCATGTACCACATTTAAATGTTCCTTGAACTCCTCGGCCCCTGCCCTGGGCAGCCCATTCCAGTGCCTGACCACTCTTTCGGAGCGGACATCCGTGCTTTTAGGCCAGTCATTTTTCTAAAGTTTTTTCTGTATTACTTTTCTGGCACAAGAAGCCTCTCATCTACTGCTGAGGTGCTTCTGTCCCAAGTCAACTGCTTCCATATTCAGTTCCTCTCTTATCTAGAAAGATTTTCATAATTAGTTTTGGAGGTGCATCTGTATCTTTTTTACCTCTACCCCTCTACTTCCCATTCAACATAATTGATTCTCCTGGTCTCATCTGTTCACTCTCATGGCAGGGAAACTTTAACTATTTGGCTCCATCTTTGTGATAGATCTTTCATGTATGTCAGTTTTGACTTCAGTCCCACTCAGAGGTACACATCTAGCTTCTTGCTGTAGCTTTTCTACAGATCCAATTCCTTCCTTCTTCATACCTTCATAACAGAATGGTTGTGGAAGAGGTTTTTCCTCCTCTACTCATTCAGCTCCCTGGTGTCTCTGGATGTGGAAAAAGCCAAAGTGAGTTGAAGGAACATCTACTATAGAGTGCCTGAGTGTCTATGAAGAGATATGGATGTGAATATGAATTGTTTTTGTCTAGGGCCTGATATGAGCATGTGCAATCAGCAGTCTTTCCACTGCCCGCAGTGGGTTTGTTTCCCACTTCCTAAGAGTCACACCATGGGAGAGAGGATCTACAGTTCATAATCAGCCCTACACCAACATAGTTTCTCTTACATGTAATTTGTTTTCAATAAAAAAAATGAATAAACAAAAATTCTGCAACATGCAGTGCAGAGAACCCAAGCTTATAACAGCAGCTTTATCCTGGTCTGAATGACAGACTCTGAAATCAACTTGGTTATCATATTTCATTTAGATTTCAGCTATTGCATCTTAAAAAAAAAATGGCAATTTATTATTGAAAAATAGCGTGGCATAACAACCGTATAATAATTCTTCATAAATTACATTCTTGTTGCTCCTCATTTAATATGCTTTTAAAATCAATTGCTGTTTAATCAACAATAGCTACTTTATGAGATCCAAATGAAATTTCATGAAGCATCGTT
>PPHD01031596.1:0-10025 GCA_002909625.1 Bambusicola thoracicus | reverse complement strand
CCTGGACAGGAGATAGCCTGACACAGTGCTGAGGCAGAAGTCAGCACTGTCACAGGAGGCTGACCAGCTTCCCAGCAATGCTCTATGAAAAAATGGCATACAGGTGCCACAACATTTCTGTGACACCAATGTTCTGCCTCTGTTCAGATTTTTTTGAGGTGGAATTTTTTCCTCTTGCATCCTCCATTTTCCATGTTTCTACCCCACGTTCCTCTCTTTTGTCCTTCCTTCATCTGCTCTTGCCCTGCTGAAACTGGAAGGAGGGAGGGGGGAGGAGGAGGGGGTACATTTACAGCTCTTGTAGTCCTTTATGAGTTGGCTGGTACTTGAACACGTTGGCTTACAAAACAGTGATGACAGAGCAGCAGGACTTTAAACTGGGAAGGAGGGGGCTCCATGGATGCCTGCAGTCTATGTTCAAGTACTGCTGACAGACCTCTGCTTGCAATGCCTGTGTTATTTAAGCAAAAGCCGGCCCAGGAGACTGTTACCTACCTCCCACCCTTGGTCCAACCACAGCAAAAACTACAGCAGTGCTTTCCCTTTTCTTCCTGCATCCTGATGCCTGTATACAATTATTTTGCTCCAAGTCCAGCACCACCTCCACTTTAAGCTGGAGCTTTAAGCGCCCAGCCTCCAGAAGCCATACATACTGTGTAGGCAGGCAGGTTCCAGGTATCTGGACCACAAGTACCACGTCCAAGCTTAGCAGGCAGCTCACTGAGTACCCTAGAACGGTATCTGCCCTTCATTTGCCCATACCCCATTACAAGACGTCACTACCTCTGCAGAACACTTGGGCACCAACATAATCCCCAGAATGGAAGCAGCAAACTGCCATATTTAAACGCTCCTTTCTTTTCTCATAATGATTACCACGTGTGACAATGCATTTCAACTTCATACTGAGCTAGAAACTTCCTGGATACAGCACAAAAACAACCCAATGCACCCTTCCCCTGCACGATGCTCTTATCCTCTATCCAAATCTTCCCTGTACAAACAGCTGACACAGTCCCCAGTACAATAGCTTGGGGTGGTCCGCATGCAACTTTCCATTTGAAATGAAACTAGCTCAAGAGATTTAAAATAAGATTTATTTCTCCACCTTCCCTTCCCCTCACCCTTTATTTCCACCAAGCTGTTAATAGGAACATTCTGACAAAGAGCCTGTGGGGTATTTAGGGCTTAGGAACAGCCCTGTACTGATGGACGGCACTGGAAACCAAATTGCTTAGCATGCACAATAATGGATGCAGCAGGGAGAGCAAGATCTTAACATGTCTCCCAGCACCATACTGCCATGGTCACAAATAGGGCCCTGCAGCACCCGTGACCCAGCAAGTCCCCAGCTTCTTAGTCCCACTGGCATACAAGCATTTTGCACAAAACAGAGCACGAAGAGGCTGCTAAAGAAACTTTTTGTAATAAGTTACTAGTCAGCAGGACTGCCATGCTTCAATTGTGACAGGATGTCACCACCCCAGGGTTGTTCTACAGTGCAGCAGCTTCAGAGCTTGCATCTTTGTTTTATTTATTACTTAAAACCTGGTGATCATAAAAGCCATTACCAGTAGTGGTAAAGGCCAAACTGAGCTAGCCTGTGCCAGCAAAGAGCTCTGTTTGTGAGCTTCAGTATGACAGTTGTAGAGATAGAAAGGTTCCCATAGTTTCTCATAGCTCGGCACCACCTTACTCACTGGAGCTGAACCTGTTCTGAACCATGGCACTTTGCTTGGAAAAAGAAGCTCTGACACCATACTACCCTCCAACTCAGAGTGAAGTGCAGAGCTGAGGGTGCTGCATTACACCAACAGGGTGCCCTCTTGCTTACCCTATGATCATCAACTTCCTCTTTGTAAATATAACAAAGCCACTCCAGAGCACGGGAGGTGCTTTTGTAGTGGTAATTCTCTATCTTTTTATCTATAATTAGCATAATTACTTATTTGTTTTAATCACAGCCCACTTAACCACTTCAGTGCAAAGGACTGGTCTGAGGAGTCTCATTTTCATTCAGCATTCAATTTTTGTATTTACCCAAAGTCATCCACTGGTTTCATTCACTGCTTGACCTCTGGCTGGGCCGTTTGTTCTTGCAGTCAGAATTGGAGAAAATGCGAGCTGACCAGAGAAGCACGCTCGGTAAGAAGTCTTAACTTTTAAAACCTTTCACTTCCTCTACTCCTGCAGGATAGCAAATAACCTCAAAATAGCTATGGAGCACATACAGAAATTTTTTTGGCCGCTGGCTGTGGGTAGCAAAAGCCTTTATCCAAGTCTAATGGAAAACAGACAGGAAAGGCCATTGTCTGTTCTCCACTGTGCTACAAATCGCTCAGTTCCCAAAGCACAAGTCACTGTTTTTGTGCTTGAAAGAACCATCAAAACAGGGGGCCATTGATCAGCATCATTGTTGGGGGAACTGAGTAGAGTAAACTAACGTTGCTGACTTCCACACAACAGACTTTCCCTTCCTCTTGTCCTACAGACTAGATTCTAGTCATTCCGTGGGACACACAAACACTTACGTGCTTTCTGTCAATTCTGCTTAAATGTAGGAAGTCAGTCTTCTCATGGGCTGTCCCTGAACTGCCCTGCTTCCAAAAGCCGCTTCTCAGAAAGGAGGAATAGAACATGAATTCATTCTAGATTATTTTGGGATTCCTGTACGGGTTAAGGAGGTCACACAACAGTATGAACTTTAATTCTTCATAAGGCAAAAAAAAAAAATCATTACACTGAAGGTATTTTAGAGACCACATAATCTAATGTATAAATATAAATACTGGTTGTGTAAAATGGAAAAGAAGAATTAGGACAAACATTAGTCAGAACTGACAGAAATAGCATACCAGTTAGATGGTCTCATCTGATATAAAAATATCTTGCTCCCTGCCAAAGTACTGTGATGGAAGTCTGCCCTGCTATTTAAGTACTAACCTTTTGTGGACACCTCAAGAGGGAGGTGCAAATTGCCTAGAATACCCAGACAATTGTGCAGCCCCTCTGGGAGATAAGTACACATCTCTTCCTGACTCATAACAGCAAAGATGATGAAAGGAACGAGACAGAACACAAACATCATTACAAAAGACATATAAGCCCTTCAGACACTTGGAGTGAACAGAATTCAATTCTGTTCTCAGTGGCAGAATGGATTTTACATTCTATGAAGTCCGCATGATCAGAGAGCCATACTGCAGCTCTCACACCAGGATAGTTGATGTCTGCGTCTAAGCTTCACATCCTCCCTCCTTTCCAACCTAAACCCCAACAGCACTTGCTTTCCAACAACTCCTTTCCTATTGAACTAACAGAAGTTACTGTGTTTGGCAGCACACAAGAATATATTTTTTTTTTTTACATACAAAGGAAATTTTATTTTGAAATTCTGAAGATTAAAAAAAAAAAGTATTTCCATGATGAAGACCATTCCATAGTCACTATAAAATCAGAAGTGGCTGGACAGAAGTCCCAGCCTTAGTACACAACTGGTCCTCACTGACAAAAAGCACTGTACTTGAAACTGAGTGCATTTTAAAACCATAACGTTGACACAGTGAGATCATTTGAGCAGACTCAGTCGTTATCCATAGATTAAAAAAAAAAGTGATAAAAGCAAGTAGCCATAAAAACCTTCTGCATGGCAGGGACAAGATAGAAGGGACAAAGGGCTAAGTGGTTTCTCTGCAGAAAGGCTTCCAACCTCTATTGAACTGACATACGCTCCCTACAGCAGCAAAGGCTGCATATTCAGGCACATGCATGCACACGCTGTGGTTCAGCTAACGGACATAACTTCAGCTTCTGCCATGCAACAAGTGCCACTGCTCTAGAAGAGCCAAAAAAAAAAAAAAAAAAAAATGCTCCACAGAGCTGAAATTCATAAATGTATTTACTTTAGATAAAAGTTAAGCTTGAGAATTTTTAAAAGAAGTGTCTGCTTTAATTCTCTTTATACAGAGGAATAGCAAAGAGGGCCATGATTTGTAAAGCTCCCCGAACACATTGCAGTGGGTAAATTGTCTCTTAACAATACAAGCACACAAATCCCCCAGACTGGCACTTAACATCAGCGACAATGCTGAAATACAATATTTAATATGGGTGGGGAAAACAGTAGTCAAGGGGTCTCTAAATCTCACCAAAATGTGCCAACTTCAGCTTATGCTTAAAGAGAGAGATTCCACTTTTTCCTTGCGACCTAATGCAAACAGATGAACAACTAACTCTCCTCATAAAACAGTACAGCACAGCAGTCTACATACTGTGAGGATGTGGTCAAGTCAGAGATGATCTTCAGGTCTTGTATGTGATCTACATGCTGAAAAGCTTGCCTGTGAATGATGTTTTTTGTTTTTTTTTTACCTTATTCTGTTAAAAAGTGAGTCTTATTTGTAGTGGTATAAAAACATAGTCAGGGGTGTGAAAGGAAGCAAAGAAAAAATTACTGTAAGGTCAAGAGCCACTCGATAACCCAAATGACCTTATCTGGCTCAGTGTCGGAGTTGCAACTAATATCCAAACAACACACAAAATTATCTCTACTTAAAAAGCCTTGCCATTTTTGCTTCAACTATCTAGTTAAAAGGCTACAGGTCAAGATCTGTATGTACGTGTACATACATCTATTTGTACAGACCTATCTGTGACCTTCTACTTATGCATATACTCACATGTATCAATAAATGGGGTATTGTTAAAAGTCAGAAACACTGATTGAGAATGTTCTGTCATGCCTTTTCATTAGGCTTCCGCAACATCTGCTTCAAAGGAGCAATTCAAAACTATTCAACAAAGCACATAATTAAAATTTTCACCAAGTCACACTGGTGTTATAACCATGCTGCAATTCAAGGCTCCTTCAGTTTGGAATTAACAATGCTGGGAACCCCTCTGAATCCTGTTTCTAATCTCTCTTTACCTAGAATGGTCTCTAGAACACAGAATCAAAAGAAACAGATCGGTCTGTCAATCCCTTATGGGAAATGAGCAAACACACTGTCAAGAACAAAACAGCAGACAACATCACATCGTGGAAAAAAAAAACCAACAAAGAGTAGCCGAAGCAGATTCTCAGTTTAAGAAAGCAATAAGAACTGCTTCTTATGGAAGCTGGTTCCTGATCCATTGAAATAAAAAATAACTGGGACCTCCTCCTTTAAACAGAAGGACTCATCATTCCACAAAAACTTTGAGACGGCCACAGTCTCAAAACTCACATCCACAGAAGGCTATATTTTGACAGCCACTGATGGCAGGTACAAACAAAATAAGATGTTCCTAATACACAGACAAAGAAAATACGACTCTTTATTTTTAAGTTCACAATATTTTTATTTCTCCCCTCTGCCTTCCTAACTTCCTCCCACCAAGCCAAGCTGTGTCATCGGGCAAAAAAAGAAAAGATTCACACCAGTTACGAGTTTCAGTTGTGAAAGGATCCTGATACAGTGATAGCCCTTCTGATAAAAATAGCAAGTATGACACTTGGGAAGTGGAACATCTATTGAGAAATAGAACTAAAAAATATTTGAAGTGCTACAAACCCAGAAGACCGGGCAATGAGTAGGTAACTGGTGCAAATTTTATCCCTTGACAATGACATCAGCTGCATGGTGAAGTTTGGAAACTCATCTCTCCATGTTGTATGGTTGTCACCGCAGTCACCACTACGTGGCCTTTATTAAAAATGGGAAAGTGTGATTCTTGATTCAAGCAGTTTAATCATACCTAAACCTTGCCGTGTATGCAACTGTGAACCAAAAGGGTGCACCTTTTACAAAATATTAAAAAAAAACACCATGAAACAGAGTTAAAAAGAGCACATGAATATTACAGTCATTCATGGTGTATATTCTGGACAAAAGGACAATACAAACTAAACAGCTTAATTGCCGCTCCAAGTGATTACACAGATCCACAGAGGGAAGGGAACTGTAAGATTCTTATTTTCCAAGTACTGTGCATTTTCTATTAGAACTCAGTTAATATAAGCTATCTTTGAAATACGCATGTGTATCCCAAAGAGACTGGGAAGAGCAGATATCCTGGTAGAAACTCACTCGTGTCCTTGTATATATATGCAGTAGAAGGCTCAGAACAAGGGGAAGGTAAAAAAAAAGCCTCCATCCTCTGATAATCTGTGTACTAACTCTCATACCTCTGAGTAAACTGTGAACGTCTTAAAACCTCATGGGGGCGGGGTGGCTAGGGAAAAAACCTCAAGCACAACTTTACTCTAGCATGGTCCTGACACAAGGCAAAATGACCATGCTGAGCTGAGCTAACTGAAAGCTTTTTTTTAAACTTGCAAGCAAAAATAGGTTAGCTGTCTTTTTGGTGAGCTCAACAGAACGCACACTGAGAACGTTTACTTGAGATTACATACAATTCCACTCATATGTAGCTCTTACATCTGTTGCTAATGATATCAAATCATTGATTGTTCACTTTTTTACTTTTATTTAAACATGAACTACATACTCTGAAACTTGATGCTTTTTTTTTTCCCAGAGAACTTTTTACTTTTGTGTGGCTTCAGTTGTAATTACTTTGATCTTCCAGAGTGTATAATTGTTTTACTGTTTATTTATTTCCATGAACAAGGAAAAAAGCTTGACCTAGGAGATCTATATGTGGCAATTTGTAACAGAATCATAAAGCTTATGTTTAGGAAATCATGGTTTTGATTAAGAAGCAACCATTTAGTTCCCACTGTTTTATTAAAAGAGACATTAGCAGATAATAGGAAACACATTTAACACTGTAGGCTGCATTTAGTTTGCAACATCAATAAAGTTATTCTGAAGCTCCTTCACATTTTGCATTTGCCACAGCTCATGTGAATTGTTTTTTGGTTTTACTTTCTAATAACCAGCTCTAGACTTACATATGGATAGGGTTCTTGTCTCAGTGACTCCAAATGAGTTCTACTTAAGCTATCCAGATTACAACCCCAATAGTGAAATGCTGTGTCACGTATCTACCTTTCTTTAAGAAACATGTGATGATTGAAGCATGTAAATCACTAAGCTTTGAGTACTGATTGAGGTGTCCTGTAAAAATACCTGTAAAAATAGTCTACGCAAAAGAGACAAAACGCCATGAAAACAGAAATAATGAAAAATTGAAACTGCCCAAAGCAGCACCCTTCCTGTTTCCAGGGGGCCTAGATTACTGCCCTCAAGTTCCAAGGCTGCTTTTAATTCGTACACTGACGTACCTGCCATAGATTCTTTGTTTTCTCTCCCACTCATATGGCTGATGAATCAACACGACTTGAACTGCTTTATAGCAGCTTGTGTTTACTTCACACATACCTTAACCTTCCTTTTCCTCCTCCTACTAGCATACACATACACTTCCAAACAGCAGTGACTGGCTGTATCTCTTTGAATAGCACGTATGCAGAGTTATCTGGCAAACTTCAGGTTTGGATCCTTGACCTTTTGATTGAGGTCTCATTCTGCTTTTATGGCACTTAACAATTTAACTGTGCACTTATTAAGTTAAAAAAAAAAAAAGTAAGAGCTTAAAGAATTCAATGCTCTAAGAATGGAAGAAAGTGGAAGACAGCAGTGTGCTAGAAACACTCAGAAGCTGTAGTGGCATCTCTACCACTAAGAACACTACAGTTAAGGGCTTCCAGTGCTTCTGCAACTGGCATTACACCCTTGCCCAGTTTGGGGGGAAAATAAAAAAAGCCCATCTCTGCTCTTCAAGAATGGCAAGTAAAAGCAAACAGCAATGACCTTGAAGCTATTTGAGTCTTTTGATTGTTTTCAACCAAGAGGATACGTTACCGCACTTCAAATAAAATTATTTTATTAAGACATGCCATTTAGAGAAAAGACACGCTTCTGTGTAGCACAAAGGCAATTTAGAGAGAGAAGAAACTACCAAGTTTATTTGGCATCAACATTTTTACTTCAAGCCTAAATCACTGTAACAGGTGAAAACCAACACCTACATTTCCACATCCACATTGTTACCCACATCTGCCTGAATAACCTTCCTTCCACCCACAGATAATTTTCCTATAAAACATTCCTTTTTATTTCTGCCAAGTGAAAAACTAATCACCACACAGCTGAGAGTCCTACAGGTAGGTGCAGCGTAAACCAGACGTGCATCCAACAAAATCCACATGCCTCAGAACTTGTTCTGATATGTCATGCAATTTTGTTTCATGTGCTCCTAACTTGACAAGCAGATTCCTGATGGTATCATGCAGACTGCTAGTCTGTCCTATGGAAACTAAGCAAGAAACCTTTCACGGGTTTGTACGCCATTTTTTGCTTGATTTTTTTTTTTAAAGATAAAAGACTGCAGATTTTTTGAAAGCTGCTAATCTGTGTGCGACTAAAAACACAACAGCTTCTCAATACGTACATTACTGTAGTTCTACATAATGCCTGTGAATCCTGTTATGACTTTCCTGGTCACTGAAAGGATCACAGACAGAAGCAACAAAAATAGCCCATGCCTTCCTTCAGACAACAGATCTTCCCTTCAGTGGTATAACAGAAAAAAAATATAGAAAAAAATGCTATTTAGCAATGCCTCCTAACAACCAGGTACCAAATGCTCCACTGGAATCCAGATTCCACATGAGAAAAGATGGCAGGAATATCAGTATATTTAGCAGGAATTCAAGCAAAGAGCAAAGGCATTTGTTACTTAGAGAAGCTTTTTAGGTTTCGTGATTATAATGCAACTAAGGTAATTTACAGAGTAATTCAGCTTTTAAACTCTGAGCTACCAGAACACTTTTTTCCCCAAAACATTTTAGCATAATTCAAAACACAGTGGATCTTTCAGCACAACTAAATGGGATATTACAAGCATGTTTTGAGTGGCTTGTGTTTTCGTGCCAGCCTTGTTTGTAAAGGATCAGATCAAATTCAAATGTGCTGTGATCGTTCCCTCTCTGTAGACGAACTCACTAATATTATTAAAGCTTACCATCACTTTTGCTTAAAGTAAATAATTGCAAACCATCAGAAGTTCAACAAGTTAGAAAGTAAAATAAATAAATAAAAATACATTTACCTTTAATCTTCTTGTACTTTTTGTACCATCTCCCAAACTCCTGGCACTTGGTTGCTGACACATTGGCATAGTATGTGCTATTTACAATGGATGAAATCATACTCTGGAAGTACAGAAAAAAAAGACAAAAAACACCTTAAAATATCATGCGTAATTTGAAATTCTTCCAGGGATATTGAACAACACAAATGCACAATGATTATTCATTTTTGCCTTTAATACCAAAAAGCAGCATTTGGTAAGCACACAAAATTGGTTTTATTCTCCACAAACCTAATTACTCTGGTTCAGTAACAAAGCAAAAACAATGCAGGACAAACCCAGACTGAAACCTACAGCATAGGCTGAAGATGGGAGAAGGTCTATTTCCATCTGTACCTGTGATATTACAATATATACACTTAGTTGCATAACAACAGGTGGTGCCATGCTGGGGAGCACGTGCTTGCTGCATCCAAGTGAGAACAAACATGAGTTAGGAACCAGATCCTAAAGGTAAGTAAAGGTAAGATTAGATGCTCCTGCATGCAGAATCCAAATAATGCTTTTCAGCTGTCTCTGTTATGCTTCCAAAGGCAGCAAGACCACACAGCGAAGAACGTGAGAACATTCTTGCTGCTCTCTACAAAACAACATTTAGGCAAATAAGTTAAATTAATGTGATTTATAGAAATGTGTGATTAGCCCTTGTGTGAAAAATCACCCAAAAGAGAAATTAGCAGTGATGTTCTCAGTGAACTATGCATACTGCAATACAGAACAGCCAAAAACCACAGCAGAGACAAAACTGAAGTACCACTTGTTTAACCACCACCACTCTGTGAATTCTCTCTTAGTGACTCTAACTGCAAGCCAACTGGAAGCAGAGAGGAGCAGCGCTGTATTGCAGCACCTGATGCCCATAAAAACTGCATCCTATCTGAGATGCTTCTGCCTATCAAGTAGGAAAAAGTCTGCTTACTGATAGT
>PPHD01031595.1:0-10025 GCA_002909625.1 Bambusicola thoracicus | reverse complement strand
TTTTTTTTTAAAGTGAGACTCATTTTGATTTCCGTTTGTATATCTGTTTTTAACCACATACTCTGCTGAGCAAAAACCGGAGTGAGCACTAAACAAAGTAGCATGGGTGTGTTTCAGTGAGTTGATTTACCTTAACAGAGTGCTGCAAAATACTGCATAAGATTTGTTGGATTTGTTTTGCTGCAGAAAAATATAAACAGTCTGCAAGTTACATTTTTTTTCTCCTGTAAATGCCCCTTAGATGTTTTAATAAAAGTTCTCTGAAGAAAACAAGTAGGAGCTGAATATACTTTTCCAGTCTTTAACTACATGCATGAGAATACAAAGAAATACAGGACTGAATAGTTTATTTATAAAGTAACACAAAGTAACTTGAATTTACAGTAACCAAAGTTCCATTTTATATGTAATAATCAGAAGACATAAAAGAACATCCTAACCTAGGCCTATCAGCCATTCTTGCGCATGATCCAACTAGTGGCTCCCTGCAATCTGTGATTTAGATATAAATGAAATATCACTTGTTTCTAGAATAGTTAGAACAATCTAAGTATTCAAGAGTTAATAAGAAAGACATAACCAGCAAACTACCTATTTTTCACTACAACCCCAAGTTTATGGTAAATGTACTCACTAGAAAATGTTCTACAGGCAATACCATGGTCCTGAGACCTTCCTACATATGATTGCATTCATAAGGCAACTGGAAGAATGCCAGGAAGGTCTTAATTGAGCTGAATTTTGCAAGAAAGAAATTCATTTTTCCTAGGTCTAAGAGGCATTTTTTATAAGCATTTCTTTACTGTCAGGTTCCAACTCTATCTCGTGTACCATTTGAAATGCATAAGAAGTGAATCATAGAACACTATCACATGACCAGTGACTAAATTACTAAGAATAAGAATAATTTCTTATAAGCTACCTGAAGTCTTCCAGTCATTATCAAACCTAGCACCAAGAATGGTGCAATGACAAATCATCAGGCAATTGTCCAGCAGTCTTATTAAATGCAAAGCTGAAAGTCATTGGTTGCTCTACTGATGTTGTTCTATGGCATTCTATATTAGTATTCCATATAGTATTCTGTAGAGTGGTGGTACTTGTTTGTTTTTTCTTCTTGTTCAGCTTTGTTTATTTGTTGGGGGTTTTTTCTACCTGATGTCTTTCTTTCAGAAATAGTATAAGTTAATTATTATGACCTTACAAAGATTAGGCAAAAGAATTATTTTTAGATGCAGCTGAAAGTAGCTGGAATCTTCAAGCTCTCCTATTTAAATTTTATTCTACAAATGATGGTTTTCCCCAGCACACAGCAATGTGCTTGTAACCACTAGGTTGGTCATATAAAAAAAAAAATTGATAGTACAAGAGAAATCTCCAAAATTAAAATGAGAACTCTACTTTTTTTAATATAATTTCTGCACCACTAACAGAACCCTAAACAAGTCACATTCTGGAAGAAACACTAAGTGTACTTCACACTTCAAGATCCCTACAGAACAGGAAGAAAAAAAAGTTCTTCCCAGTCTCTGGTCTGACTTCTAGATATATTTCTGGAATTCATGTTTATAGACTATGTGACAAGCTAAGATTTGACCAAGGCAAAGGCAAATCTAATACATGCCCAAGACTACTCCATGTGAGAGTAGGGAACATCAGGGAGTAAAAGCCTCAAGGGAAAGACATTACTCTCTCAGAAACAGCTTCTGGAGAGCTACCTCTTTGAAAGCTCTGGGTGGGTAATTCTTTGAAATGAAAACAAGAGGATAAATGTTCTTGTCTAGGAGAAATTGGACGATTTTGAGAAATTAAAATGCTCTTCAAGAGAAACCAAATGAAATGTGGGTGGAAAGTGTTCCATTAGCCTTGGAAATTCAAATCAAGCACAAAAAGTAAAATGTTAACACCCCCTCCATGCACTAATTTTCTTTGTTCTATAGTATAGTTAAAGTATTGGTTTTGGCAAATGAGAACTTATTAATTGGTCTTTTTCTACAAAGCCTACCAACTGTAATTTGAGTGTTCAAGTTTTTTCAAAGCTATGAATCATGGTACTGGAGGAGCCAGGTGTAGTTCTTGAGCTACAGGCAACTCTTGAATAATTCAAGTGTAGTGCCAGGCAGCACAACTGTGCCAGTGTAAGCCCTGGTGGATAAGACAAATAAGACTTCTAGACAGAATCAGGAAATTCTGAGCCCCGTATTGCTAGATAACCACTGAACTCAACTGCATGCTCAGCACTTACTCATCTTACAACTGCAGTGTTTTTACGACAATATTCTAACTGCATGATTGATCCTGGGGCAGCCAATGACCAGATCTGAGGAAGCATGAAGTCGGCCACATCCAAAGGTTCAAACTACAACAAGTCAGCAGACACCAAGCATCTTTCCTCTCAGAGACCTCAAGATGTTACAGATAGATTAGGCCCCAGTTTCTGACCTTAATTTTCATTGCTGACTCATACTCCTACCCTAAATCCTGCTATGATATTCCTGACTTGCTGTGTCAAGTTTCTCTTCCTTACATATGTCAGCTTCCCAGTCTCTGGTCTAACTTCTACATGTATTTCTGGAATTAATGTTTATAAACTATGTGACAAGCTATCTTCTAACTCATTAGATGGGGACATGCCTTTGTCCCATCCTGAGGCTGAAAGTGCCCTAGTTGACCATAGACTAAAAATACAAGGTTTACCAAAAAACAAACAAACAAAAACAACCACAGAACAAACAAAAAAAGACAATGCAGTTTCCCTACAGACTTAAATGTGCCAAAACACCATGCATTGCTATCAGATATCTACATACAGAAAATTAAGAAGAGAAGCTCTTGACATCTTACATTACAGTCTCTGCCAGAGGAGTTCCATATTATGGCATACGACTAAATGATCACAATATAGCTGGCACTAGGCACTGAATTCTTAATATGATCTCTATATACATTTGAGCATGAAAGCTGCAGTGTTTGGGGTTTCCTGAAAGTCAGCTCCAATGCAAGTATAATCTGAGTGGCTCTAATGGGTGCTCTCCCATCTTCGCTCTTGCACTTCCACATTCTGATCTTAGCAATGGAAGTAAATTTTTAAACACTACTTTTTTTTATCTTGGCTTTTCTTCTCAAGCCCATACTATCTAATAGATCTATAGTACTGTGTAATACTTCAAGTGAAGCTCCTTTTTTCCCAGACTTACAAAAATGCAGCGCAAAAAAAGTACCTGACAAAATGTAGCAAAATATTGACAGATTTCACACTAAAGCATATACACGCCAAACTAAATAACAGAATGTAAACTGCACTTTGAAGCATAAAGAACAAGAAACTATTGCTTGCTTCTGTTTCATACATACACTGAGGAGAAGAAAACAAACTCATAAATATTCTCAGTAGAATGAATTATTTTCTTATTGTATCTAAGCTTTTGTGCACTGATAAACAATTTATATTGCTTTTCTGAGGTTACAATTAGAGGTTTGAAGATATAATTTTTTTGTCATACCCCTGTGTTAAGTATTAGTAAGTGGGAGACTTCTTTATAAAGCAAGTAGTCTAAATTCTATGAATTTTCTTTTGTTATTTCATGACTTTGGACAACTACGTTGAAAAGACTGAAACCAAACTAGTTAATTAGAACTTTAGAATATACACAATGGAATCTAAAAACTTTTATTTCTTTGTGAAAAATATTCTACAGGCATCATCTTAAAAAAAGAACTCATTTTCATTTTAGTACAATCACAATTAACTTTTAACAGTTAGCTAAATAGCACTTAGCATTCTACAGAACAGCAGCTACTCTTCTGTTCCCACAATGTCATTAATTGTTCATTAACATAGTTTCCATTGCCAAGCAACACTAGATTTTCCTAACTGTATTTTAACAAATCACACACAGTGATCAACACCATTTTAATACAGAATAACGAACTGTACAAATTTTAATGACTCTTTGGGGAACTAAAGATCTCAACGTTCATTCTAGGCTGCGGGGGCACATCCGTGCCCTCTGCAAATTTGTAGAGCATGAGACAAAAAGAAATGACTGACCAGGCAAAAGTTACAGGAAAAAAAACCAGAAATGACAGAAGTTCTCATCTGTGGGTGTGTGTATGTCTTAAAAGACATAAAAGACATATGCCTTAAAAGATATAACTGCATTCTAAATAGAATTCTGTTATAGCTTGGTAAATTTTGAATGAAGATAATGAGAAATTTGGTACTTGAGCTATGATCATTTTATTAGTTACTCAGTGTTGCATCTAGACTGGAAAAATGTATTTATGTTGGGAGCAAACTGGGTTTTTCTTAGAGGGCAATCTAAGACGACAATTTTTTTTGCATGATACTGATGCAAAAGTGAGTAAGGAAATATTAGGAGTTCACAGAACTGTAAGACTCCACTAATGCAGTTACTTTTATATTCTGGAAAACGTTAACTGTAATCAACTAGTGCTTGTAAAACCAGCTCCTTTGCCAGATTTCTCAGTTCTGTCACAGTAATTATGTGGCATCTTTCATCCAGATCAGTCCTGAAGTGGCTTGCTGAATTTCTAAGGTTTGTTTACAAACACTCCCTTTATCCCACACTGAAGCAACAAGCTGATGCAGCACGGATCAGACACTACAGAAAAATTTACATCACAATCTAAAGATCATTATGACAATTAGAGGCTGCAAATTGCAGCAAGTTCACATAAATTCTATTAAGAATGTTGCTAGTCTAAACAGTTAGTATTTTAATGTATTTTAAAAACAGTAGCCATGGTTTTAAAACTTTTTTAAAATATACTTTCTTTCCTATTGAAGATCCAGTATAAACTAACTCACTGCAGTTTTTCATATCTGAGCTTCCACCTAGAATTACACTACATAAGATGTATTAATATACATGTACCTCAGGGGAAAAAAAAATCTATTACTTTCCTGAAACCCTGTACTTACTTCTATCAAGAAATCATAGAGACTCTGCATGGCAACAGACAGTTAAAAAGATGTTTTGAGATTTTTTTTCCACTGTGCATATTCACCTTGCCTAGCAGTAACTGAAGTGCCTGAATTGTAGGATAGCATAGCTCTTCCAAGTGCTACAGCATGCGTGCTTGCAATACTTAAATGTAAGAGACAAATACATAACATCTTCCACTTGAAGGCTAAAGACATCAATACCTCCATGATATTAAAATTGTGATATTTTAGTGAGTTCTTAGTTCATTCATGACCCTCAGTTTTCCTTCAGTAAGACAGAAGTGTTGGTATAAATTAGTATTGTCAAGTGTGCTCTTAGGATTGTTTGTTAGGTAGTTTTAAGTAAATTTTCAGTGAAACAAGGAAATAGCAAAATGACACTATGCTGAAGATGTATTTTGTCTCAGCTGCAACAGAATTTTTAAACACTTGTAAAAAATGATATAAGCAAATGTTTTGTGTGTGCAAGGGAAAGACCCTTTAACCCTATATGGCCTATAAGCTTTATTGCGTGCTAAAACAGTTCACTGAATCTTTGAAAGGCATATTTAAAAAAAAAAAATAAGCACATGTCAACATTACTCTTTATAAGCATAAAGATATACATAACATAGAATCATAGAATGGCTTGGGTCAGGTTAGTCACCACCCTCCAGGCTGCACCTGAATACTGAACCATTGCCACAACTCTGGCTACAGCCACCCAGGCAATTTCTTATCCACTTAATGGTCCATCCTTCAAATCTCTTTCTCTCCAATTTAGAGATAAGCATGTGACATCAGACTGTGTTAAAGGCATAGAAGTCCAGGTAGATTATATCAGTTCTTCTTCCCTTGTCTTCCCTTTATGTGGTAAAACAGAGGCTTACAGTCAAGGAAAACAAAGGTCTCTTACCACACACCTCTTAAATACAGTGAACATACAAATAAAAATCTGCTAGAACAGAAATTTACTTACTAACAAACAGTCAAAAACATCAGCTTCACAGTAGCATAGCCAGTGGTAAAAAGTATGCTGAACTATTGCTGTTTTAATTCCATACTTAGCAGAATACAAATTAAAGATTTGTAATTTGTACAGATTAAAAAAACCAGTTAACAAATTAAGACATAAATATCCACCAAAGTGAAAACTAACTGCTGAAATTATACTCTCCAATTTGTAACTCTTTCTGGATCAAATATATGTCAACGTGCATTTACACAGTCTTTTAAAGATTATTATAAGAACTAACAAAGAATAAAGCTGTGCCACTGAGCACATGCTTCCTATGTTGTACTGAACTGCCAGCGCTAAATATGGCCATGGAACAGAAAGCTAGACCCCCTACTCTGTTTTGATAACAAAGCTGATAACATAAGTATCTTTACAAACAAGAAATAATGTGGAAGATTAAGCCATACTGATTTTCAGAGAACAGTCTGCCAACCAAAAGTACATTATTTTCCAGTCGCTTTATGTATTATAAAGAGAAAACATGGCTGTAAGAGGTTACTGTTCTACATACAGTTCCATTCAGGAATCACAGTCACTAGCAAAGAATTCCTCCAGAGGAAAAAAAAATTCTTGAATTTGTTATGTTCCAAGTCAAAATCTTGTGATCACTTTGTTTTCCTGAAGTCTTAAGTTCAGACATCTTGTTGCCAATTTACTACATTTAATTCACATTATAAGAACTTTCTGTTTAGAATCAATCTCTCTGGTGGAGAGGTTCCAGTGAATCCAGCCCTTCCATGCATTACATTTTCTAGTCTTTTCAATCACTTCACGCTACCCGTTGCTCTTCCTCTCTGTGCATTCCCCTCACTTTGATTTCTCTTTTTACTCCACTTCCCTATTATGACTTCTCTTTCTTTCCATATAACCACTTTTTCATCTTTAAATGTTACTATTGGCTCCACCTATATGCAATGCTTCCCTCTCTTTTCTAAGGCAATCAAATGTGATGCATTCGCTTGCACTCTGTAGCTCTTGTCAATCTAGATCATAGCTGCAACAGTATTCTTTAGCTACTTGGAATGTTGAAAAGGTCTTTCAAGATGCATAAAATACTTGGAATAATTGCCCTACATAATCATATTCTTTCTCTTCACGCTGTTGAGAGTTGTTTCAAGTCTCTACAATTCTTCTAGACTGATCTCAGGACCCATGCTCCTTTCTAAGTTTTCTGCCTTCAGTATCTCATCACACTGTTTCTTATGAACTCTTGCTCCAACTCATGTCTTGGCTTTTCTGTTGCCTTTATTTTTGGTGAATACCTTTTGGGATTCAGTGTACTCATCCTGATGCAACCTTTCACAAGAATTGAAGAACTTATACTTTTAGTATCTCTTATTTTTGTTACAAAAAATTGTGTTATTGAGTAAGTACTGTTGTAACACTTTTCACTCAGATATACATAGGTCACTCCAAAAGCAATGCCTCTTAAATATGGAAATGGAAGCTACATCAGGTACAAAAAGCACAATAACAATATTTGACAGAGCAAGTTCTCACATCCAAAACAGTAGTTTTCAACATAGCCACCACCACTGACTATTCATATTTTCCAGCCATAAACAAGAACCTGCATGCTTCACTCATAACAATCTGCATGACCACCCAGGACATGGCTTGCCTTTCACATTGCTGCCACCCCTGCTAAAACACACCACCCATGTGCTTTCATCTACTGTTTGGTCTGCTTAAATGTTCAGCAAGTGTCAATGAATGTCAACAGGTACAATTTTTTTCTGTATGGAGGAATTCAGTGCCACATCTCTGCTTCATACACACCTCCATGACAGCCACCATTCTGTTAGACTGCCTCTCTGCTGACATCTGTCACACAGCAAAAAAATGTAATGGAATATTGGCGGGAAAATTCAACCTCTACTGCCATACCACCAACATCCAACTCTGACATCATCGGCCAACACAAGGAAACATGTTTTAGTACCATCTTTTAGCCAGCACTTTCACAGACCCACAAAGGATATCGTGAATTCCAAGATCCAGTCTTTGCTCCTCACCTCAAATTGTGACATCTCTTTAGTACAGCTTTTGGATTACCTCAGTTCTCTTGACAAACATCATCTTTCCACAGACTATCCTAGAATCATTTACAACACTTTGGCAAAGTCTTTCACTCATTATCTGAGATTCACACTTCCTACTTACCCGTACTATATGTTTGTGGGTTAATTCTTAATGCCTTCTTTGCTAGGCCATCTTATGATGTTCCCCACATAAATGGCAGAAGGCTGCCAACCTCCCCTTATATACTACTGTTGATAGCAGCCTCTCTTACATGGTATTTGCTTTTTCAAGCATTTATAATTGAGTTCAGGAAAATAAATTTGGCTGTGTACTTTATTATAAGAATTGTATTTGTACCTGTACATACAACATTAGCAAGTGCAGTATAGCATTAGTATAAAACAGTATGTGGGCACACGCATGACACAGCTTCTCTACCTACTACATACTGTTTCATTTAACCCTTGACAATAAATTAATCAAGGGCTTTTTTCCAGAAAGCAAACTTAAAATATAGTAAGGAGATCTGTGCTCAAGTCTTGGGAGATTTTGTACTTTTAATACTGTAGTAAATCTTGCTCAGAACACAATAATGAATTTCTCTAATAGTATAAATCAGCATATTTGGTAATGATGACACAACTTTAATCTGAATAGAACTATTAGAAGACAGGGTGGAAACTCTACTTAGATACAATGCATAGGAATAAGCTTGCCTAATCATTCAATTTACATCAGCAACTATTCTTTTTTTTACCTATCCTTTTTCTGTTATGAATTGCCCAACAGAGTCTAAATGCTGACAGTGCATCTAGAAGTCCTTAGTCTACAATTATGAGCTCAGGTACACTGCTCCTCACTTTGCTAGACCTACATCCAATTTGTCAAAGTTCAAGAAAACCCTACTTTGATTTTCAGTAAACTTGATAATTTAAGTATGAAATCCTTTAGATAGAATTCTGTCCATATATAGCTTAACTGGACAGGTTTCTTCTTCTGTCAACTTAGCCCTTATAAAACATGGATGCTTAGCAATATGAAACTACATTCTGATATATATACACTGAATATTAAAAAATTATTAAAATAAAACTAAGTCAACAGTTGTCTCTCACAGAATTTGAAATCAACATTCACAATAGTTTTACCAGATGTTGTACTTATAGTCCCCATTTCTTTCTCCTTAAAAACATGAATACAAATAATATTGGTTTCACTATTATAACTGTACAACGGTCTTACATGTGCTTTAGATGCCTTGTCTCACTTCCAGTAAACCAAAACTTACAGATTAATCAACATTTGTTTAGGAACTGGGGCTTTATAACAGTTCAGTGGATATGTTCTTTACACAGTAATGAACTGAATGAGAAAAGGAGCCAGAAAGAAACGATAATTGTATGTTCTATTAACTTCTCTCAGACGTGCATTTCTCTGCACGCACTGAATATAAGGATTTACAGTATATTAACATTAATGCATTTCCAATGGGTGTGAAAGATTAGTCATTGTTTACATAGTACTTGTTGCAGCAGTTGGTCAGCAATCAGTGTTACTATTTAACTGCACAGATTAATTATTCTAGAGGTGAGTAGGCATTTGAGTGTGTTTAGAATCTAAGGACTACTCTGCAAGAAAACTTTGCAAGACTTTCATACAGTGTTTCTAGACACTGAAAGATAGAGGGCTTACAAACAAATGCCTTATTTGCAAAATATTCAGAAACCTTTTGAGAGCCTTCAGTACTAATATATTTTAATAATATAAAAACTAAACAGATTTAATAGTAACAAGAAAAAGGAGACTAAGGATACAGGGTTCAGGCAATAATCATCACTGTCCATGTACTACGATTCTTGCGGTAAAAAGGAACACATAACTGACAGGCTCAAAAAAGTATACAAGTGCAATTTTTATTTGGATTCTTTCTCTCCAGGGAGAGGCAACTTTAAATCTACATTGATAATGTAAGTGGTAATCTAGTATTACTTCACCTACCTTATAAAAACAGCACTGCTCATTTCAAAATTTTTGTAT
>PPHD01031594.1:0-10025 GCA_002909625.1 Bambusicola thoracicus | reverse complement strand
CCATGAGGCCTCCCCTCAGCCTGCTCTGCTCCGGGCTGAGCACACCACGGACCTCAGCCGCCCCCACACACCTTACCCTCAGACCCTTCCCCATCACCGTAACCCTTTGTGGACGTTCAGTGTCCTTATGTTGTGGTGCAGTGCTGGCGGTGAGGCCACACAGCACAGACAGGACAGTCACAAACACATTAGGAAACAGCCAAGAAAGAAAGCAAGCAGAAGTGAGGCAGGCCGGGCTCCAGGAGATGCTGTGCAGGACACCGCTGTGGTGCGCTCACAAACACACACATCCTTGGGAACGTTCCCTCAGGATGAGTGGTGGAAAAAGCAGTGGCACGGGTGGCACCTGCTGCCCCAGCCTGGCACTCAGTTATTTAATTATAGCACAAAGCAGAGCTAAAATTATCTTCTGAACTTGCTGGAAAAGGAGAATGGCTTCAAAGGACACGATCACATCCAGGAAGTGCTAATAGCTTGATATTAATGTGAAAACAACCCGAGTACAACACAGTCAGCTCTTGTTTATCCATGGCCAAGAGAGCTGGGCTTTTAACCCTTGCTATACTCCTAAAACTAGAATAATCCATTACTGACATTTCATTGAATCACAGAATAATTTGAGTTGGAAGAGGCCCTTAAAAGCCATCTAGTCCAACTCCCCTGCAACAAACAGGGACACCCACAGCTTGATCTGGGTGCTGATTTCCAGCTAAATTTCCAGCCCAATTTAGTCTCTGTCATCTCATTTTCAGCTATATCTGCATTATCTTTCCCCAGTTACCTCCTCCATAATTGGAAGGGCATGATAAGATCTGGATCCATGACTCCCAACTTGGAAGAAAAAACTCAGCACCCTTAACTCTGCATACTTTTTACTCCTGGTTTAAGTTACGGCTCATTCACAAGAGGGGAAAGGGTGTGATTGCATCCCTGGGTGATGACAGCCGGCCATCCATCTCAGCCAGATATAGCATGCCTGGCAGCAGAAGGCTTTGGGTCCTTTCAGCCTGTGAGCGAGGTAAGTCAGAGCAAGGCAGCAGGCCCTGCTGTCTGTTTTCCCAGCCAAGATAAATCCTAAAAGGAGGCAGATGGGAGATCTGTAACCTTTATGGGACATTTAGCTACAATTCAAGTGGGTGATTGCATTTCAAAGACTGGTTCCCTTTGGGCTGCTTTCCTTAGGATGCTCTGGTCACTTGTGGGAAGCCAAGCGAGTGGCTCCCCACTGCTCACTGCCATCAGAAAACAGCACCGTCCTTCAAAATGTCAATCCTTTCTTTGTGAACAGCAACTAGAACAATTACTACCCACAGCAACAAGAGGACAGATTTGATACAAGGAAAGAGAGGGTGGCTTCAGAGCCAAATTTTGACATAACATCTTTCACTGGCCTTTCACTTCGATAGTGTGAGGAGAAGGGGGAATGGCAATAAACCAAAAAAAGGGGCATTATGTTAGATGTCAGGGAGAAATTCTTTACTCACAGGGCAGTGAGGCCCTGGCACAGGCCACCCAGAGAAGCTATGGGTGCCCCATCCCTGGAGGTGCCTAAGGACAGGTTGGAGGGTAGGTGGCAACCTGCCCACAGCCCAGAGCTGGAACTGGATGGTCCCTTCCAACCTATGCCATTCCGTGTACTAGAAGTGAATAGAGTATTTCCTTTGGCTCCAATGTGTTTCCTGGTGAGCCCTTAAAAATGCCAGTACTTACAAGAGTTTCCCTGTGTGCTCACCAGCAATACAAAGTATCTTTTAAACTCAAAAAGGTCTTCCATTTGATAGACATTGGGGGAGCACTGGGTACAAGGGTATTGGGTTCTCAGATACTGAAAGCAAGAAGGCAAAAGATTCTCAGGTAAGACCCAAATTCAAAGCATCCAGAGCAGTCAAAATCTAAGTCACAACTGCATTTTTAAAGAGGACTGCACTGAGGAAATCCCAAGAGGAGGACCATCTCTTCACCTCATGTTTTGAGCTCTATACAGCTCTTCCCCCTTGCACAGAGGGCTGTATTCCCAGCATGCCCCACAGCCAGGAGAGGTTTCCTCTATGACAGCATCTCCAGTCCTGTCAAGCCATGATGGCACCCCCAAAAGACTGTGCATCCCATATGTTTGCTCAGCCTATTTTAATAGCTAGAGAATTTCACCTGTTTCCCAAGTGAATTCAGTCTCCAACTACAGAAATTAAATCAGCTTAACATCTCAGCATGACTTACAGATAGTTCTTCAGGCTGGAAAGAGAGGACAAGCGGAAAAGCAGCTGAGCAAACAGCAGTCCTTTGGGATCAGGAACAATGCAAAACCCAGTGGGTTTGGCTATAACTAATTGCATCCCTTGCCAGCAAAAGCTGGGGAAAGCATGCCATCCCACTTGTGTACACCCACAATGCTTCTGCATCACTAATTTCGACTTTCCCTCTTTTCACATCACTGTCTGCTGTGTCAACCTCTGCCTGCAGCTATTATTACCGATGCTGAAGGAATTCAATAGCCATTAGCCGCTAAATGTAGACTAGCGGGAGCCCACTGTTACTGATACAGCTATTTCCAAAAAGACAAACAGCACCAGCAGGCTCGCAGATTGTAAGGGCTGCTTCACGCGTTCTACAGCAAAGAACAAAGCATCTCATCTGACAGCTCGTTACATGTGGTTTTCATTGAGTAATGATCACAAAGCCATTTAGCATTTGGCACAAACACATACCCCACTGCGGCTCAAGCGACTCACCTGTGCATCAAAGCGAGATGTGAGGTAGGAAGAGGAACCCAATAATTTCACTTTTTTCCACCAAAACTCTTTTTCCTGACGGGCAGATAGGACAGTTTTTTTTTTTCCCAGCACTTGCTCTCTCATGGGGAACTTGAATAAGAACAGAAGGGAATCGTGGCTTCTCCCAGCACGTTACAGTAAATGCTTAAAGGAAAATACTGATGGAAGTACCTCAGAAATTGTGAGCAGGAGCACAGAGCACTCAGTGGTTTACCCAACATCATCCTGATGGAATCAACAGCTGAGCGGGATGACAGAGCTTACACCATCTTGTTTCCAGATGCTTTTATAAATCTCTCCGAACAGGTTTGCTAGAGAGCAAACAAAAACCTGCTGGCCATTCAACAGTGGCTTCTGCTTGGAGCTATTCAATGTGCTAAAACGTTTAAAGAGAAGGTTTAATTAGGGCACTACTATAAACACCCACTTTTCACCCAGAACTAAGATGATTACGCCATGACTGTGAGTGTATCACCCTGAAAAAGCATCAAAACCCAGCAGCTATGCCAAAAGCAATGCTGTGCTCTCTCAACAGTGGGGAACACTTCCAGTCAAATTTGGCCCATCACATCGATTCTGTATGGGTTTTGGACACTCAACCCAGGGAGCATCACAAAGCTTTCACTGACAGCTCTCTCAAAAACCCAGTCATCCAGCTAGGTGCTGGTCAGAGTTGGAGAGATGACTGTCAGATAACTGGGATTTGTATCCATAAATCTCCTTTAATTTTTCAACTCTCTGATCAATCTGCTACAACATATGCTGTCATTAGCAGTTGAAAAAGCTCCTCTTCTGACTGCAGAGCCTTCAGCGGAGGACCAGATTTGAAGATAAGTCCTCAATGCTCGGTGGAAAGATGGGCTTTATGTCCCAGAGGGATATTAGAAGGTAGAGAAAAATCACTCCTGCAAAGGAGCTGCTGCAATAAAACATCACCTCTTGAAACTGTGTTTGTTAACTGCAGGAAAAAAAAAACACGTTTCAAGCTACAGCTTTGGCTTATTACCTTGTAAAAATCAAAATCACCACCCTTGCTTCCTTTCTATTTCTTAACAGTCTACCTAGAATTAACACTGAAAGGAATCATTTCAGGTTTGTCCCTGGAGAAGTCAGATGCAACATTGGCCCTACCACAGCACTCCACTGCTCAGCAAAAGTACATCGCTGTGTGGAGCTGGAGGTCTTGCACAAAGATTTGCTAGCAATAAGAACCAATGGTTGGAGGTATGTAGCTAGCCTCCAAAATAGCCACCTACAGGTTAGGAAAGGACTGGAAAAGAGACTTTGACTTCTGGAAACCTCCAAGAGAATTCTCAAGAAAATAACATTAGCAGCTTCTGCTATTTGATTCATTCAGTTGTGATGAGTGTTAGAGTACAACTTCCAGAAATGAGAGTGTTTGAAAATGCACTGATACTGATATTCAACAAGATTTACCTGCCCAGCTTTGACGGTTTTGGGAGCCAAGCTGAGGAACCCACGGTATTTCAGTAGGCAGACTCCTTCCTCCTCAATTCACTCGACCAAAGAGCCCTGCCCTTCTTCTCAATTATATGCTATCAAGCCCAGCATCTGGAGAGTAAAAGCTTTTACAAATTAAACACATGTAATATTGATTTTTAACTCGAGTGCTACCTTACCTGTAACACCCTGAGTCTTGCTATAAGACACTGTTTTGGTGTTGGGTGGTCCGAACAAGCTCAAATCAGGCTGCGTTTGGCAACCTGGGGAATGCTCAAGAAAGACAATGCTCTTGTAAGCCGTACCACACAACTCAGAAGAGCAGAAGCCATGAAGCCACACCTTTCTAAATCCTCTGGATGACATCATGAGCAGAGACCAAAAAGGACCGGCGCAGGCCAGCGCATCAGTCATATTCCCCCAACATGTAACGCCTGCAGCAGCACTTTGCCAAGTCTTATCTCAGTGACAAGCAAGATTTGTACCACAATTTCTACTTCTTCATTTTTAATCTAATCACAAAAGAAGAAAGTGACGTAAAATTAGCAAGAAAATATTTTAAATGGCCATATGATACAACTATCCCCTCTCTCTCAAAGACGTATATCACCGTTACTGATCAAAGGCACGCCATGATACAACCCAAAGAAATCTTTTCAGGAAAATGTGAAAATGCATTTTAAAATGCTACTTTTCTTTTTTTATTGTTATTATTATCAAGAGGAACTTACTGGCAGCTTTCACGTCAATACAAAAGCTCTGTTATAGTCTTCAGTAAATGCCAAATGATATTAAGGTGATTAACTTTAAATTACAGCATATCACAGCCATGTAATCGTCTGGAGAGATATACCTGGATCAGCTAAACTGAACTCCAACTTCTAAAGATCATCTTCCATGTGCGCATTCAATGTATTCCAATTTTGCTTTAAAGTCAGTGAGTAAATCTGCATCATTCGCATATGGCACTAGAGGTGTAATGCAGGTTCTGTAACGCTTCCACTTCAGGGGCTCTGTAGAAACTGCCTAAACAGTTACACACACGCTGGAGTCAGAAATTAAGAGCACTAAGCATCAAGTAAATTAGAAGACTCTACAGCCCTGAATGTGAAAGCTACCCTAGCAGAGAGGAAAGATCAAGAAGATACCTTCCAGAGCTTCTCAGAGAACAGTTCCATGAGGTGATCGCCAGATGGGTCAGACACAGAACGATGCCACTTGCAACCTGCTGCTATTTCCATTTAGCATTAAAAAAAGAAAATCTCTACAAAATCGCATGCCTGCCTTTCCAGCAGGAACTTTATCTACAAGCTTTATTTT
Source organism: Bambusicola thoracicus (assembly GCA_002909625.1). Lineage (NCBI taxonomy): Eukaryota > Metazoa > Chordata > Aves > Galliformes > Phasianidae > Bambusicola > Bambusicola thoracicus. The sequence continues at coordinate 4,473 of PPHD01031594.1, read as the reverse complement.
TAACCCAGACATACTGCAGGCTGCCACTCGAACTGTGCTCTCTTTGAACCCTTCTGCACAATCAGCGCACACAAAACATTTTGGTCGTGTCTGGTGCACTTCTTCTGTTCCGCCAATAACATTTCCCAAGGCATTTTTCACTTCTGGACATTACTAATTAGAGGAGGGGCATTTTCTTAGTTATGTGTTTATTATACTTCCAGGAAGTCTTTTCATCTGCAGTGGGTTTCAAAGAAGCACAGTCGTTTCTCGCTATATTTAGGCCTAGAAAAAGAGGTAATGAGATTTTAATGAACAGTGCTTATTAGTGTTCTTTTCTTTATCAGTCTAGGTTACACATTCAGAGGACAGCAACGTAGTAAAACTACATTTGGTCTATGGAATATTTGCTGAACTGCTAGCACCAAAGGGAGCAAACTGAGCTGTATCCACGTCTTCTCAAACCGCTGTTTGGAAATGTTGAGATATATAACTTTTTTTTTTTATTATTATTCCATGTTCATGAAAGTGCCTGTAGATGAGAGACATAACACTATTTCAAACACCTTCCTCCACAAAGACACTATATACACATCCCAAGAATTCACTCAGCTGGCAGCCCGGATGATTGCCAGCGTAGTCCTGGGTCAGTGCTCAACATCGGTTTTTTTCTTCTTTTAAAAAGGAACAAACACATTGTTCTGTAAGAGAGATTTTGACCTCTTCCAAATCTTCCCCGAGAGAGGTTGCTCTGATCTCCCCCAGAAGGAAACGCGATAGCTCATTTTCTGCATCACACGAAGCTCTTGTGCAACTCTCCTTTCTCCTAACCCACTCCAGAGACTGCAAGAGAAATTAAATGTGAACCACGTTATATTCTGCTACGTTGCCATGCAGCTGGAGCTGTCAGCCTGCCATGCTTCTAGGTCTGCGACCCGACTGCGAGGAAGTCAGATGGGTCAGGGCGGAATTCCCTCCAAGGGGACAAATCCCGGCGAAAAATCTTCAGGGCCCATGGCGGATGGGGAATCACATGCCAGCTCTTTAATTAAAATTACAGCAAGTCAAATAGCTGATACTTTTCCCCTCTCCTGGTAAGGGGGATGAGACATTGTTCACCAGGGTGTTCTGCCGTGCCTCGCTGATCAGCCGGCAGGCTAAGTCCAGGAAGAGTTTTTCCACATTATCCGATTCCTTTGCCGAGGTTTCCAGATAGTACATGTCCTGCGCCTCCGAGAACTCCGCCGCTCTCTGCTGGGACACTTCCCTCTTATCAGCTAAATCAATCTTATTACCTGCATCGGTAGAAGATTGTACAGAGGGAATTAGTTTGACTTTCAAAACAAAAGAAACAGAAGTTTGGGATGAGGAAAAGTTCGGTGCTGTACCTATTTCCTTCCAGTATCTAACAGGGGTCTGTTATAAGGAACTGGCACAGGTTGCCCAAATAGGTGGTGGATGCCCCGTCCATGGAGACACTCAAGGTCAGGCTGGATGGGGCTCTGAGCACCCGATGGAGCTGTAGGTGTCCCTGTTCATTGTGGGCAAATTGGACTAGATGACCCTTTCAACTCATAGAATCATAGAATCGCTAAGGTTGGAAAAGACCCACAGGATCATCCAGTCCAACCATTTGCCCATCACCAATGGTTCTTGCTAAACCATGTCCCTCAACACAACATCCAAATGCTCTTTGAGCACCACTTTGAGTATAATTCTATAATCCCATATGCATGGAGAGTGCATTTGATGCAAAACTCTCAGCGCTCTCCCTTCCAAATAATTGGTTCCCCACCTCACAGTCTGGGTTCATTCAATATCAGCTCACCTAATGGAACATACCCTGTGAACATCCAAGTCAGTCAGCTTTAATTTAGCACCAGTGCATTTGTTTGCTACTATCAACCGACATTAAAGGACTTCCGTTTTAATATCTATTGAAAATTCTCCTGTTCTGTCTCTGAGGAGCACTTAAACTGTCAATTACAGCATGTGAGACGCTAAGTGTGATATTCCTCATGTCATTACAGGCTTTAAGGGAGTCTGGTGCAGAAGGTGCTCTCCTAGTTTAATTAAATAACCCTGTGAACAGGCTGGCTTGGAGCATGGATGGGCTCGGAGCGCTCACAGAGCGAGGTAGGGCAAGGAACCAGCCCCTTCCTCCAGAGCTCATTTTATCAAGGGGTTGATTAATGTCTCCAACAACATCTGATATGACTTTAGCTTGTTACTGACCACTTCACTTCGAACACAATCTTTGGGCCATAAATTAATCTTACAAAGAAGATAACAAAACACAGGGTAGCAGGGGGCCGTGCCCAGTTACTCTGCAGGTTCAGAAGGAAACCTCTCCCAGCCTTGTCCTGCAGCTGGCGTGAGCACCCATGGGAGAAGGCTGCACTTCCACTGCCATTGTCACTCCCATTGCCCTTCTTCCATCCAACATCCCCCTTATTTTCTGACCAAATAAGTCTTGGACCCACTCTATACAATGAAGTTACAAGTTCTAAACAAATTATCACTCAAAGCAGTTCATGGGTGTTACCATCTTCAAAGTGAATGCTATGGCACTCATCATTTATATTTCATACAGCAGATACAGATAATTAACTTAATGTTCCCTAAACATTAACATATACATTTGCTAGTCATTAATTATTTCTGTGCCATTTGTACATGAGCCATACTCTTCTTATGGAGTGTAATGAGTTTCTTGCATGGAAGCTCCTTAAATCCCAAGGCTCACTTGCAATACTATCAGGGCATGTTGCACATTTCAAAGGATCTTTAAAGACATTGAACATATTTTATAATGCTGTAGACTTTTCTTGTAAACAGCAAACTACTAAGGTAATAATGGCACTGCAGTATGAAACTTTCTGGCTTTCCCCAACTTATATTTCTCTTTCTCTTTATATATTCTTGACCCTTTAAAAGCCAAGTTCTGGGCTATCAGGTATATAAAAGCAGAGCATGGAGAAGCATGGGTAAAGGAAAATAACCTTCACCTTGCTTGTAGCAGACAGATGGCCTGAAGTCTGTTTCAGCTTGAGCTGAAGCTGCTATAGATTAACATGGCATTCAGTATTTATTTTTAGGTTCCCTAAAATTCATTAAAAACACCCATTTTTCTATCTCTGCTTCACCCATGAATACTAAGATTGCTATTGCATCCTGAGCTGGTCCCCACATTTGAGCCAAGACTCTGCCATCCACAGCTATAGGGACTATAAGTCTGCACACATCACCAGCTTGAGCAGATCCTCAATCACATGGAGAGATCTAAACTGGGAGTCACTAGGGATAAGTTCCCATTCTTAGCTCTGTAGAGCTGCAAAACCAATGCTTCAGTGCTTTATGGGACCGACCCATGGGAATTATCCAACTCTGCACGCAGTAGCATTAGGCTTGAGACAGGACATCCAGAGAAAGGCAACAAAGATGGTGAAGGATCTGGAGCACAAGTCTTACGGGAAGCAGCTGAGGGAACTGGGATTGTTTAGTCTGGAGAAGAGGACGCTCATTGCTCTGTACAGCTTCCTGAAAGGAGGCTGCGGACAGGTAGGGGGTTGGCCTCTTGTCCCAGGTAACAGTGATAGGATGGGAAGGAATGGCCTTAAGTTGTGCCAGGGGAAGGAAGTTCAGATGGGACATTAGGAAAAGTTTCTTCTCAGAAAGTGATAACTCATTGGCACAGGCTGCCCTGGGAGGTGGTAGAGTCACCATCCCTAGAGCTGTTCAAGAGCCACGGAGATGTGGCATTGAGGGACATGGTTAGTGGGCATGGTGGGGATGGGTTGACCGCTGAACTAGATGATCTTTTGGATGTCTTTTCTAACCTTAATGATTCTATTACTCTATGCTTTGGACAAGCAGCTGTAGAGTCCTGAACAACTCCATCAGCACCTTGAGGTCATCTGCAGGAGGAATGACCCAAGCAAGCCCGCTGTGGGTACAGCTCCGCATGGCAACAAGCCCTGTCGCACCACTTCAAGCATCACCACATCAAGCAGACACCACTTCTTTGGGTGGCGGCCCACCCCCCTCCCTCCAGGCCACTTACCCACTAGCACAGTGATGACCTTGTTGCTGGCGTACTGCTCGATTTCCCGCAGCCACTCGGGGAGGCAGCGGAAGGACTCCTCGCAGGTGATGTCGTAGGTCAGTATCAAGGCGTTGGCGCTGCGGTAGTAGCTCTGTGTTATGGAGCGGAATCGCTCTTGTCCTGCCGTGTCCCAGATCTGCAGCTTTTGGCATAACGAGGGGGAGAGGAGAAAAAACATAATTTAAAGGAGGTTTTTTTGTTGTTGTTAGCAGCACTGTTTTGACCCAAACGCCTCCCGGGTACAGCCATTGCTAAGAAAGTGCTTTGCTCTTCTCCCCTTTGGCTCCCCATCCCCCAGCCCTTTTTTTGTTTCCATTTCTGCCTTTGCAGATTGAAATGCAAGGCACAAAGTCAGCTGGCATTGCTGCTGACTTCCCTGCAGCGCTCAC
>PPHD01031592.1:0-10026 GCA_002909625.1 Bambusicola thoracicus | reverse complement strand
TCAAGAGCTGTAGCTGACTGGTGCGTCAAGATCTATGTCAATCATACCAATACATACAGTCTCTTCCTGTGCCCTCCCCTCCTGAAATCATTTATTTGGATCCTGTTCTATTTCCAGTAAAGATTATTTTTTATTTCACACCAGCGCAGCATTTAGCACAATAAAGACGCCATTCAGGCTCCTTGAGCGTTGTCACGAGGCAAGAATAAAAGTTATTATTGTTTTGAAATTCTCTTGCTTGCAAACACGGAACAAAATGGCTGCCTCGTTGTATTCCCAACTCATTTAAAAGAAAATTAAAAAAGGAAAACTTAACGCATTGACTTCAGGTAGAAACCATGCCTGAAAAACATGATCCCAACTTCATACCATATATATTCGATGTAACTTAAGTATTAGTAGGGCAAAAGACTGCTTAGACATCTTTAGGATGGTTGCTGTTTCAAATTCACCACGGCACCCCTATTTGAGATAACACCAGCAGCGCAAAGACAACACGGATATTGTATATCCCAGGTGCATTCCTCAATTCAAACCTCAATATATCAACTACCGTCAGAAAAAACCAAGGTGTCGCACTTTGTGACTTGATCAAACAAGAAAACATCCCCAAAAAAGTTAGAAAACAATTCAGTTATCTTATACTTCGCAGTGCAAGTTGGAAAATAATATGAAAAAAGCATGAGACACAAGAAAAGTGAAAAACAATTCCAGCCACAGCAACCTTAACAAAACAGAAAAATCTGCACGACCACTTAAATAATCATGAAAGAATATGTATTATAAAAATACAAAACAGATTGAGCTCCTAAATGAATTTTGGTATGGGTTAAGACATAAGGATATTCTAATTACCTGTCTTACAGAAACAGAGTCCAATCCAGCGACCGCTTGAGGCATGAAACTCGCAGTTAAGTCTGCAGAAATTTACTTTGTGGAGCAGCTGCAGAATCCAGTGCTACTAGTTTGGCAGATCTAAGACAATCTCTACAATGCAGGAAAAGCCTGAAATGCTGCTTTTACTGATGCTTAGAAAATATCAACCCTGACTAAAAACGTACTCCACCCCTATTAGAGGAAACAAATTGATTTGAGCTCGGCTCTTGGCTTTCATTCCATCTCTAACTAAACAAACTTCAGTTTGACACACTTTGTTGGTCACCAATGGAAAGTCTACGGCTACAAAAATCACTGCACAAGGTCATTTTCCCCTACACAGATCTGTCCTATTTTCCAAAGTCAAAATGAAACTTCAGCAAGTTGCTGGTGCTCAGAGCTGTTAGGACCACCGCACGAACAAGCATCGAATATAAATGGACTTCAGAAGCAGAGCTTAGCTAGGGAAGCGCTGTAGAAACAGTTGCATGCCATTATTCATTATTAAAGACATTCAATTCCAAATGAACAGTAACTTCTTTTTCCTCTTTAAGATCCTTGGAGAAGTACTCAATACAATTATGTAATGCTTACATTCTTGGCTGCACAAGGACATTAGCTCACAAAAACAAAAATGTGCATTTTAAATGAAGGAGGTAGGATCTTACAGGATACTTTTTTTTCACCCTTGGAGCATTATGTTCCACAGCTCTGGAAGGCAGAACTAACAGATCTTAAACAGAAGAAACAAATTTTCTCCTTATACCAGATTTAATACAAGGCTGTTTGTTTAATCCATATCATTCAAACAGCAACAAATGAACAAACTTCAGATCCTCTCTGATGTTTTGCTGTTAAAGCCTTTTTTCTTTCTTCTGGTGCTTTAACTGTATCAGCACTGTGTTAAGTTAAATTCAAGTCTCTTAACTTTAAGAGAATCTTCAACCTGGAATTTTGTTGCAGCACCATCCACATCATTTTCCCCCTCAGTTTCCCTCTTTAAAGCATTCCTCCTTTCTTCCAAATTTCTTTTTCATCATTCTCCTACTTTTGCCTCTTATTCCAAACACCCAGACCAACCATAGCAGCAAAAGCACATCTCTAACTACAGAGTCTTTCTATTCATTATTTATACCTACATCTTGTCTACCAATTCATAGAATCCGCTAAGATCATCCAGCCCAACATGCCACCTACCACCAATGTCGCCATGTAATCCATGTCCCTTAGTAAAACATCTACACATTTCTTTAACACCTCCAGGAATTGTGACTCCATCACCTCCCTGGGGCAGCCTCCTCCAATGCCTCACTACTCTTCCAGAGAATAAATTTTTCCTAATATCCAACCTGAACCTCCCCTGGCACAACTTGGGGCCATTCCCTCCCTTCCTATGGCTAGTTACGTGCGAGAAGAGGCTGACTCCCACCTCACCAGGCAGTTGTAGAGAGCCATCTGGTCTCCCCTGAGCCTCCTCTTCTCCTGACTGAACAATCCCAGTTCCCTCGGCCGCTCTCATGAGACTTATGCTCCAGACCCTTCATAGCCTCTTTGTCTTTCTCTGGACATGCTCCAGGGACTCAATGTCTTTCTTGCAGTGAGGGGCCCAAAACCAAACACAGAACTCAAGGTACAGCCTCACCAGAGCTGAGTACGGGGGGCAACGATCACCTCCCTGCTCCTGCTGCCTCTCTTGTCTTCACTACTAATTTCCCAAAAGGGACCGAGGGAATAACTTCAGCATTCAAATTTTGTCAGAACTAATAGGAGTTTTACACGGATGCTTTGCAAGATCCTTTTCAAAGCAATAAATTCATCTTTATCTACAAATGTAAAATTAACACGTAGATTTGCTGAGTAGCCAAAGTACATTAAAAATTATTTTGAAATACACCAATTGGAAATGGCAGTTCCACACACTGAAGAAGTTCAATTCTGTCGAAGAGCAAGGAAAGACGTTGTGTTTGGGGGAATGATACAGAGAAATGGAACTTTACAGCATTTTATTACATTCTGCAGAAACCTAGTCTGAGTATTAAAGAAGAGAGAGAAGACATTGGTCCAACTTCAGCAATTCTGATATTCCTTCATTAACCCAGTAAAACATTTAATGCTACCTACCTGAATCATCAGCTAATCTGCTGATTCTCTCCAACACAGCAATACAATCTCTCTCATCATCACTGACTTCCTTCAAAGTGTCCAGTAAACTTCGCGCCACCATTTGCCTAGTTTACAGAAAAGATTTTAAAAAATAGCATTATTTGTATCCAGAAACATAGCCAAATCATACAAGTTTCTTAAACCAAACAGTACAATTCTATGAAGATTTACTCTCAACTCAGTAAATTCAGTTAGCACTGCTTTGGGAATTCTTTATTCCAGTATTCGGCATAATCCTTAAGAACTATTAACTTCAACCGTAGCATTTATATACACATATGTACATCCCTAGAGCTTACAATAAAAGGAACCAGTCACAAATTTAAAGAATGGTAAGCATCTGACAAATGAGCAAACCAGATCTTAAGTCAGCATCAACCTTCCATCCTCACCTCTGAACTCCCTCACTTGCTTCATAAAAAGAGACAACACTGAAATTCTTAGAAGTTTTAAACACAATCATGAATTTATCTTCATAAACAAAGCGTGAACACTTAAGCTGAAGATTTCCAAATCAGTGATGACCTTTAAAGGGTAAACTTGATTCAAATTCAATGTAGAGCAGTGGGTATATTCTGTGATGATAAAAGGAACACCTCTGGGACACATGCACTTGGGATAAACATTAAAAGAAGTCACAAAGGAAACAAAAAACCAATCTGAATCATCATTTCAGTTACTACTTCTAATTCACAAGGAAGTTTTCTAAGGGTCACTTAGAAGACAACAAGATGCAGCCAAATTTGAGTGTTCATTCTGTAAGGGGTCTGTTGCAGTTACGAAGTCATACCTTTCAGGTACCCAGAGAGCCCTAAATCCTGAGTTGTTAAACGATACAGCTGTCAGCACAGCAAGTAACCTTTTTTCTCAACAACAGCCTGCAATGGCGTATGGCTGTCTCTAGATGGATTTCACCCCTTTGGGGCTCTGTGGGTTGAACATTAGAGAGCTAGCAGGATTATCCCAACAATGAAATGGGCAAAGTAACACTGTCCAACATGCTACCAGCTCTTCTTGTATTGCCCCTGAGCTGCTTACTAAAATGCTAAAGCAGCAAGGGTCAAGGGCTGGATAGTTCCAGAATGGACCGACAGAAACACTGTTAGGATATAGCCTAGATATAAGCATTGTTGAAAAGCAGCAGTGCTGTAAACAAGAGCAGAAGCATAGATTTGATCACAATAAATGGTGAATGTGAGCAGTTGCCACAAACAGATGGTTACGTTCCTAGTGTATGGGGGAAGCCTGAGAGCTTTAGTTCTATGCAATCAAAGAAAAGCAGGAGGCATTCATGAATTCCTAAAGTTAAGTACAAAATTTAAGTTTTCTCAAATTTAAATGCTTCACATCGGTCACTTGCAAAACTATTTTAAATTAAAACTGTTTTTATCAGCAGATGAACAAAATTCTCTAAAGAAAAAATAAAACCAATTACAAAAATACTCTTGAGAAATTTCCTTTTCCTCACTCTTTTCAACTTCCAACTTGGTAGAAGTGCCACGTCTCTACGCAGAGATCTTGATTTTCAATTGGAAGTTGAGCTATCAAAATCCTAACAGAGGGAAGCAGACTATGTGACACACTAACCTAGAAGCAGAGTTGACTTGGTCTTTTAAAGGGCTGGACAGCTCTGAAAAGAGAAGAGGAACATATGAAGTAGATTTCAAACATCAGCTTGCCTGGATGCATGTCTCTCCCACAGATAAAATGTAATCTCGGAAAGCAAGAGACATGATAAGTGCTTCAATGTGTTGGAATTTTGTGCCTACTGATACACAGATGCAACAACAATCCAATCAAATGCACTGTCAGTAACCTTTTATACTCTAGCAATCCAGAAGAGCTACAAATCACATTGAACTAACCACCTAAAGCACCTCTTCTATTCCAAATACAGCTTTCTTGCATATTTTTAATCTATTTAAGACAACATCCAATCTATCTGGTGCAACAACAGACCCTGGATCATTAACTTGGCGTTTGCACATAATATTCTACCTGTCCCAGCAAGGAGGGACGGGACTCAGAGATATATAACAGTCTCAGCAAGTAATAAACCACAACAAACAGTGCTATATCACACCTGGCTCCTGGGGACTATGGGACGGTCCCTAGCGTACTGGGAGATCTGTGAAGACTCATCACCTCGTAGAGATTTGTTAGTAGTATTCTGAACTGTGATGGCTTTAAGCCAGCGCTAGTACCTGTGAGTTGGACAGATGGTTATGCAGAAGTAGCCACCTTGTAAAGTGAGAGTCACAAACCTTCAGAAGAGATGAAAACGCAAATCCTAGCTTGAAACAGACATGACTTGCTTATTAAACCCATACAAAATGACATTCAACTTTTTCCATGGACTGAAGGTAGAAGACAACCCCCACCTGCACTGAGGTGGTACATCTTACTTGGGTTTATAAAGGAATCAATGCATCCATTTTTGGTTTTAGTAGATTCTGGAGAAAACCATCAGGTCAAAAGGCAAAAGGGCAAGCTAGGTCACTTCTACAAAACACAATTTGGTTGGCAGCCAGTAATAACAGGGTAATCTTCAACTCCATCTGTCCAGTGTTCCGGGAGATGGCATCCACTCACATCCCCTTAAATATCATAGGTTTTGATTAAGTTCTGCCACTATCCTGACAATCTGTCAAAATTATTCATGTGCCTCCAAAGCAAAAACAACAGGACATAGAGCTAAACCTATTTCACATTTGTCACAGGCCAAGAGCCAGCATATAGGCAACTAATGAGGAACGACTGGGGCCCTGCAAGCACTTCAACATGCTGTTTGCTGGAGAGCAGAGAGTAAGGAAGGGCCCCTGGTGCCCTTGCAGTCTGATTTCCTCCTCGTGCAAACATTGTTAGTCTAGCTACAAAAAGCATACAGCAGACAACTGCAAAGAACTATCAGTGTAGAGTAACCCAACATAGGTCTAGTGGTAGCCTGCCCAGCAACTCAGGTGAGTATTTGTGAAACCGGAACAGATGTCTCTGAAGGATAACCTGTCTGGTCTAGATACAGATGCAAAGGCAAAAAGTAAGTAAACACATTTAATCTTCAACAAAGGTAAGGAGATACCTTTTGTGACAAGGAAAGGAGGAAGAGGTTTTCTCTAGGGATAATGATAACTCCCCACAGACTGAAATCTAACAGGAAATCAGACTCCTTCAAATACATGACACAAATGACTCCACCAACATCAACGATGGCAATGTAAGGGGTCTCAATGGTGTTCTGTTACTATGTGTTAAATCCCTGGTTATCAGGACATGACCTAGGACTAGGAATAATAATTTCGTGTCATTTCCCTCCTGCTCTAGGGTTTGGGCCTTGGTTACCTATAATAAGATACCAAGGTCCACCAAGTACCCTTTCAAGTTCTCAGTGCCAGACAGATTTTCTCTACTGAAAAAAAAATTAATAGAATTGCATCTTTCCACTTCCAGTACCTGATTACTGCAGGTGCACAGACTTACTAGCTGTCCTGACAAGTGAAGCTTCGGATCAGTAACACTACAGCTGTAAACCCTCAAAATTTTTTATTCACCATACGTTTCTTCATCATATGACTGTCACCTAGACAGCAATGTGTCTATTTATTCTTTAAGTAGGTTGCTGGCCAAAGAGTGGGCAAAGACCAAAGGCACGAAGTACAAGTGCTTTAGCTTTTATTTGCAAAAGTGGAAGACAATCAGCGAAGTTCAATTTCGTTTAAGATTTTTTTTACCACCACATGTGGGGAGGGCTCTAACAACACTAGAAAAATGGATGGACTTGCAATAAGAATATTTGTAGACACTTCACTGTGATTAGCAGAAGAAGAAAATGGGGATAGATTACACTCTGCCTTTATATTCATGTGTAGGACACAGATATTTTCAAGACTGTGCACAAGGACATAATTGGAATATAAAATGATACATTCCAAGAGCAGCTATAAATACTTTTGCACGGCTCATTCAATTCCCTTTCATACACTGATCTTATCTGGAACCCATACTGGGAGTTGTAAGAGGTGTAATTACTGTGTATCAACCATAGTTATTAGCCCTTCAATACATTTCTACTACAGAATTTAAACAACAAGAGTTCATATTTATAATAGGTGCATTTAGCTAGTAAGCATACCTTTAAAAATATACTTTTTCTTAAAAAGCAAGGATAGATGCATATGTGTCATTATAAATACCAGGAGTACTGTTGAAGTAATTAAGACTTTTCTTAGTGCTTTGAGAAAACTCTGATGTTTGATTGTCTGGTATATAGGATTTTAATGCACACTTCTAAACTAAGTGAAACTTCAGTAATTTTTCTTCGATATGTATGTATCTGCAACTCTGTGTTTTGTGATTTGTTTCTTCTCACTAAATTTTATTCTGTGACACACAGTAAAATCAGGAAGACCAAGGAAAGAAGAAGCCAGAAATGAGTTGAAATAATCTAATGTATCCTACAAACTCTCAGAAACATTCTTGTCAAGATGAATGGCATTATAATTTCACCTGCACATCTTTGGCATCAGTTTGGCGTTTCCTTAGTGTCAGTACTCACCAAAAAAGCAGAAAAGAGAAAGTTTACACTGGGCTAGGCTGCACAGAGAAGAGAGGAAGTGGGGAAGAAAAAAAGATAGGGCAGATGTAGATAACCAAGTTCTGACTCACCTTCTTGACTATAATCTGATCTGAATGAGAATAAGGCAAGGTAACTGAATCATAGAATGGCTTGTATTAGAAGGGACATTAAAACCCACCCAGTCCTATCCCCTCCCATGGGCAGGGCTGCCCCCCAGCAGCTCAGCTGCCCAGGGCCCCATCCAACCTGGCCTTGAGCGCCTCCAGGGATGGGGCACCACAGCTTCTCTGGGCAGCTGTGCCAGCGCCTCACTGCCCTCTGAGTAAAGAACATCTGCCTTACATCTAAGCTAAATCTTCCCTCTTTTTGTTTGAAACCACCCCCCCTTGTCTTAAGACTATCAGACCATGTTTATAAGGGAGATCTGTCTTAAGCTTATGGGAGGTCTACATATCTCTCATCATCCCATCAAGCCTACTGTCTTTCAAAGACTTACGATACGCAGAACAGCATCCAGACATGAAAACAGCTTCCTGATTCAGTGGGGATACTTCCTGCATGCCAATTCTAATTTTTAAAATACATGGTGAAATGATGTTCTTGGCTCTTCAAAAGGGCATTGGAAGGCTTACAACATGGCTTTGAGATACTGATCTATAACATTTAACAATTATGCTTAATTCCTTGGAAATAAATTGACTCCTCGGCTCCCAAAAAGCCTCATTCCATAACAGAGCATGTATTCTAAGATGTCTAGATTTATTGCAGAATCACAGAAATATAAAATCAAAAATGGATATTGTGGTTGTTGGAGTCAGGAATAAAATAATCACATTGAAATAATTTATTGCCATATACAATGCAAAAACCAAAATCTTTCTGATGCCAATCTCTCTACCACATGGAGTCTAGAAAACAAGATGGCTGCCTTCTACAAACCATATTAGTTAACCTGAAAGCATCCTGAAACACCCTAAAGACACTATCACCACTTCTGGGATTTAGATGAGTCACAGAAGATGTCTGTAGAGATGAGACAGAGCATTTCCAGACTTCCACATTCTGTCACAAGCAGTACTGTTCCAATAGAATTTCCATTTTAGTTTGCTTCCATTTAGTTTTTATCTGTGCTGCAAATAATCTTCTATTCAAATCTACCACATATCCTGCTCCTCTGCTCCTTCATTCTTTCTCACAGCTGAAAGTCCAGCCGGTAGATAGGCTCTGCTAGCACTCCAGCACCAGTGCACAACAGAACTCTTTTGCAACTTCTTATGTAATATACTCTAAGGGAAAAACAAATAAGTACTTCAGAACAGAAAGCAGCAAACTAGGAAGATGACTTAACAGTATCTACACTAATAGCCACGACTGATAATACTGACGAAAGTCTACTTTGGTTTGAAGAGAAAGAGCAACAGTAATTCCTTAAATTAAGACTAGGCTGATCAAACAAAAAAGGGTCTGATCAGGTACCATCTTGCCACTCAAACTGATCTACTGGTGATTGCTGCACACTTCTGAGCCTTCTTAATGAGGAATGCAGAAGTTAATGACAATAAAGCTCAAGAAAACCCTTATAAACAGTGGGGATGTAGACTACAACATGCCAAACATCATTACAGCATCCACTCCCACTGCTGGGAAAGCTGGTAGAGAATTCCCCATTTTACTCTCTTTTTTCAGGTCATCTTGTCAGAAGTTATACATTATTTATACAAAGAGGCAACTTCTCTTTGCAAATTTAAGTTTTATCTACTAATACTTCTTAGGATCCAAACAGATCAATTTCCATCTCAAAGCAACCACCTCTGACCCTCAGACACCAACTGAGAAATCACAAGTGCTCAGGAATCGACTCAAAGGAGATGAGGCTTTTGCAGCTATCAGCAAAAACAATTTCAATTATTCATTTAGTAGCATCATACACTGTAAATGTGATACATATGCAGATGACTCATCAGACAAAATGAAAATAAAACCAAATGAAAAAATAAAGAATACTTAAAATGGCACATACAGACTTATTTTTTCCTTTCTAAGAACACTAAGAGGGAATTCATCAGTTTAAATGAAAAAAAAGAAAATCTTATCCAAATTTATCTGGGCCCAGTGATTAACTTTTGGGCATCTACAACTTGAAGCTTGAGCACACATGGAAGTTTGTCACAGAAACATGGTGTTATTAACTCAATCATGATATAACAAAATCTGAACCTACACACAGGTAATTGGATGTGATTATACCATTTTAATGAGACATAAATTAAGTGACATTTAAGCTGTTTATTCCAATCTTTTGCCTATGAAGCACTCCTTTTCACCTCTGTCTAGCAGAAATGTCTCCAATATCTTCTCAAACTGATGCTAAATGATCACAAACTGTCTGTAATCATTCACGTTTAACTGCTACT
>PPHD01031591.1:0-10026 GCA_002909625.1 Bambusicola thoracicus | reverse complement strand
TAAAAAAAAAAAAAAAAATCAGAAAATACCTTAATTTCCTGCTGACTCAGCAACTGAAAAGTGGATGTCTTTAAAGTCTTGAGTAAAATCCATTCAATCTGAAAAAATATATTCTGGATGTATTTCTCTTTATACCTACAAATAAAGAGATACTTTATTATCGCATTTCACTACTTAAGACAGATTAATCAGAATTGGCTGAACTTCAGACTTGGCAGAAAATTCTTCCTTCAGAGAAGACTTTAAAAAGTGCATAACCCCTGCTAAATTGAGTTTATTTGAATATACGTGCAATTTATTGTATTATCATAGCAAGATCTAAACCAAGTAGATTCTGTAAAGAAAAGTAAATCATAGTTCTGGATTCATTGAAGCGTGATTCATAGAAATTAAAAGGATTTCCACAGTAGAGACTAACAGCAAAATAAATCCACTAAGCTGAATCCTGAATGGCTTGTGAGTTTACATTAGATATATGCTGCACTTGCAATTTTAGCAAAAAACTCAACCTGTTCACATTTTGCCAAACTACTGAACAACTACAATTTTTTGTGTCAAGGGGCAGAGTGTCTCATGTAAAATTGTCTGAATTGAATCAGAGTATTGAAATTGTATAATAAAATTTGCTTTGAATGTAATATCATCTTTCACAAGCTTATGTAGTATAAATTTTTACTAGGTATACTGATTTTTCTACCATGTCAGTGAAAGCAGCCATGTAAAACTATGGCTGAAAAGGTAGGGCTGCTCTTCATGGTTGAAAAGACAGTCAAATTGTTCTTTCAACAGTTTTTTTTTTTTTCTGTGAAAATAAGTGATGTCTTTTCTTAGTTTTTGGCTAATGATTTGTATGAATCTTCTGTTCATGAAAGTGACAGATTTATAGATCTCACAGGCAAAATTTAGCGAGGCAGTTACTATGCAAATTTCCTCAATTTTGCCTGTCGTTGTGCCTTAATCTTTACTTCATCTGCTTTATCTGTCAAACTGTATGTAGGAAACAAACCCTAATAGGAAGAGTAGAACCACTGCCTCACACAAATCTTTCAAGTTCATTACATCCTCTCCCTCATCTTGATCATCCATATGTTAATATGATGAAAGAATCAGTCTTTCTCCCAGTCAATTTCTCAACTTCCACCACTTGTCAAAAGAAGTGATATTGTTATTCATAGCACCTAGAGATCTCAAGTGAGATGCGAAGTCAGGGTGCAATTTATCTCACTATAAGTAGATTACTAGTACTGATACAGATGTTTTGTTGTTTGGAAACAGATCACCTGGATTCCCACTGTCAAGAAAAACAAACACTACATTCATGCATGCAGGCAGCTGTGTTTAGATGCTCACACAAATAAAAAGGTCTGGACTCCTTCTTTTGCATAGGCTGTCCATGGACACACCTGTTTCTCTAGTCTTTTAAACCATGGCCAAAACTGGTCATAATTCAACTCTTGCTTACTGACATCTGCAATGAGCTTTTGCTCTTTCCATAACCATTATTTCTTATAGCAGTACCTACCAGCTGAGCATCTCTCAAACAAGGCACCTCTCAAGGTGGTAGCAATCTAAAACTTGCACTCAGTCGCGCACATCTGACTTGGTGCTTGGATCAGCATCAGGATGAGCAGTAACAATAATAAAAAAAAAAAAAAAAATACATAAATCTGTCTGACTTTTTTGGAAGCTCAAGATAAGGTAAAAAAAAAGACAAGCTACGCATTGTATGATGGAAAGCATTGCTCAAGACAAGGGGAAATTTCCATTTAGAGGTGGAAATATGAGGTCTAGCATGAGGGGCTTAAGGTTCCAGGTCAATTAAAAAAGCCTACTTTAGTGAGCAGAAACACATTAACATTGACAGTGTAATGACAGTCTTGGGTCAGCCACACAAAACAAGACTCCATGCTTGAAAAGAAAGACACTACTGTCATATACCATTTGCAAGAAGAGAAAGACCACAATGATACTACACTTCAGGATGTCCTACTTGACCTTTAAGTAACATTTCCAAAAGGCTGAGGAAGGGCAGCTGCCTTACAAAAGGCTTGGAGTTTGATGAAGTCCAAGGAGCGGGGCACTATAAGCCACCATTGTGCCAAGCAACATGGCAGTGGATTTTCAGTACTGCAGACTTCAAAGTTAGTATGGGAACTATAATATTCATCAAGTGCAAGGCACTCCTGTCACATACACTTGCCCTAATCCAGGGAGATGAAAACGCTCTCAGAAAAGGCAACCATGGTCATGTAAGTCTGATGGAGATAGAAAATAATTTGATATGGATTGAAAAAGTGCAGGAGAATTAAAATACAGAAAGAAAAGCTTCTAGAATTTATGGCAACCTTTTTTATCTCACTGGTCATTTATTATTCTCTTTTTTGCAGGAGGATCAGAGGGCAGGCCCAGCAAAACTCCAAGCACCTCAATGCAGTCTTGACAGGTCATTGTTCAGGACGGTATAAGTAAGGGCTTTTTGTTTCTGACCTCATCTTACTTTACTTCACAAGAATGCCTTGCTACCACTAACAAGCAAAGGTATCATCAGGAGCTTTTGTGGAAGTAATTATTTCCTCAAGAGGTGATGTTTATAGTTTCAGCTCAGGCCAGTCTCACGTGGCAGAGCTAAGTTTGTACAATGCAGCTCTGAAAAGATTTGCTTTTCCCTGATTCCTCGAAAAGGGGACCAAGTGTCTCAACAAGAAAATTTCATTGACCATCACTTTAAATGACTGCTTGAAATCACAGGCTCTTAAAAAATGAATCTGTGGGCTCAAGAGTTTGCACATAGTTTTGAATTCCCTCTAGTGTGACCACTACACTGGAAACTCAGTATGGCAGACACCAATAGATTGGCTAGCCATTCATAGGCATCTAGAGATCATAAATGGATCTTTAATTAAAATCACCTCCGTGGAAGACTTCCCCATTTTTACCTAATTTACGTGAGAAGTGCAGAGAAGCAAGGCTGGTCTGCAGCTGTGCTCCTATCTAGTACCCAGTGCTTCACTCATGAGGAGCAAGAGGGAGAAATGCTTGGCTGGAACAGCCATGGAAACCAAAAGACCACTGTACTGTTCAGGAAATATGCTTTGAGACACTGTCTAGACTAAGAAGAGAGTCATGGAAATTGGCCACTGCTATGTCAAATTCACATGCATCACGCAGCCTTGATGGCTGAGATGCTGAGAGTAATCCTAACCCATCTACTCTCAGTAGGCTACACTTCCACTTGCAGGCCATCCCTGGCTGTCCCCTCCTCAGCTCAGTTTGTCCTTCTTATAGAGCCTATATTCTTTTGCTGCAACACTCCAGTTGCTGATGCCATCCCAAAACAACTCTGTGATTTTACTTCAGAATGACTCCACACCTGAAACTGAAATAACATAGAACAATATTTCTCTTGCAGAACAAAAAAAAAGAGTGACTTTGCTTTGTCCTATACAATCAGCCTTGTGTTGGTGACAGATATTGCATTTGCATTCATGCATGATTTGTTTCCATTCTTCAGGACTGATTCACTCTTTTTTGTTTTTGCCTACACTCCAGCTGCCAAACAAGGCCCTAAATCAGGTACAAAAATTCTCTTTCAAGTTCCTCAATAAAGCTTCATTCACATAGATACTACTCTACCTAAAGTTCCAAGCATCAGTAAAGATGCTTTAGTGTACTGGTGACTGAATGGCTTCTTCTTTTATCTGGTTTTACCAAACATGACTCAGTGTTCAAAGACTGTTCCATGAAAAGCTTAACATTAAGCTTCTCTTTCTGTGAAAATATCTCTATCTAAATGTTGTTTAAAAGTTAGCATATTTATTGTATGTCATTACTGTATATTTTCATTAATAAGAATAAGCAAGCAATTTAAAGCATTTCAGTTTCAGATTACTAAATTCTATTTTAATAAAATTCACAGTTATTTTTGAGATAGGTCATAAATAAATGTTGCATAAAAAGGAAAAAAAGGTACTTAAGTGGAAATGATTTTACAATTTAACATATTAAGTTCAAAAAGAAAAGATTCAAATACAAAATGTACCTGAGTAATTGTAATGTCAGTATATTTTTCTGAAGTTTTATTCTTCAAGTAGGAAATAAAAGCATTTTTCATCTTGGCTTTATTTCAGATTTCATAGTTGAGAGCAATCAAGTTAGTTTTCACAGCTTAGTTAGAAAGATTCAAAGTAATTAACAAAAATATAATTTAAGAAAATTATACCTTACTGAATATCACATTTACACTGAGACTGTAATTGCTTTATTCCACACTCTTTGAAGATTCACATGTTCCTTGGAACCACTCTCAGAATCACTGGGACTAAATTTTCTCCATTTGGAAGGAAAAGGATGAAGAAAAGTTTCAAATCTGTGGAGTTCATTTAGCTGATTCTGTACCTTTTTTACAGGCAAGAAAATCCCACATCTTTACTTTTTTTAAGAAGTGCATATTTTTGAGACAATACTAAATGGACTTGCTGATGCAAAACTCTGAGTAGAAATTAATGAGGCATCAGTGCTAAGCTACTGGACTTAGCACTTCAGTAGGAAGAGGCACTCGTGCATATAATTACAGACTTATTACCCAAAGTAATAAAAAACAATTATTTACCCCCTCAGTTAACAAATCTCTGACACCAGCCAAGGTAATTCAAGGATAATACTATGACAAATTTTGTAGTAATAAAATCTCTGGGAAACCTGAAAATGCATTTCCCAGTACTGCTTCAGAGCTTTGTGGCTCACATTTTTGTAGATCAAAACATGTTTTTCTCACTAGACACCCACTTATGAAGTGTTTCATAACTACACAGAGTCTTCAACAGCCAAAATATTGGCACATATTTAGTCATGAAATAAAGAAAACACCTAATAATTAGATTTGTTAACATTCTGCACACACTTAGCGATGCCTGTGAAACACAGAAGCATCAGAACGTTCTTAGCTTTCTTCTATTACCGCCATTCTAACACTGTTACTGGGGACTGATGCCATTGGCTAGTTTCATGAACTAGTAATTACGCTGCTAGGAAATTAAAATGAGCCTTCCTTCCTCAGCTTTGGTGTTGATAACAAAATGGCACCAGCTTTTGACACAAAAGACAGGACCAGTTTCAGACTTAGGAAAACGAGGCAGATGTCTACAAAAACAGTGACAGCTAGGGGTGAAATCACCCCAGAAAGAGGCATGTGAGGATTTACTTGTCTACCACAGACCCTCAAATAGCTCTTCTTGCTGATGACCCTAAGAAAGAGATCTATCTGACTTCGTGGAGTTTGGGTGTTTGCTGGAGGATAGTTCACAGCTGCAGCATACCTTATTCCCAAGTCTCTCTACAGTAACATGAAGAACAGTTACCCAGGGCTTACTTGTTTCATTCTCACCCTTAGGGCAAAAAAATTCACTTTTGACCACACTGATGAGATGGTGTGAGCCACTTCTGACCGGAGACCACACAATTAACATTGTTGGTAATTTGCTATGCTAAGACCCATTTTCACCTGCGTACATATATACATATATATATTGTCAACAAATGGAAGGTGTCTCTTTATTCCTGAATACATCATAAAGAATTCTGATACTGAAACGAATCCAGACTTAACTTGGACAAAAACTGATTTTTCAACTCAAGCCCAAAAGCAGACAAACTTCATGGAAATATCCATTTTGTGTTGCCAATTATAAAAGGATTTGAGCTCTTTTAGCCAATGTTTTTGTTCTGTCAATTTTAAGGACTGCAGCCCAAAAGATAACCTTCAAAATGAATGCCCATGATTTCCAAATAGGAACCTGCATAACACCTGCATTTTCTGTTTGGAATGTAGGACATTGTATTAGCATCACAACCTCCTCTTTTGAGCTTATTAGATGTCAAATGTATCACAATCATAATATCCTTCCAATCTGAATGACAACTCTGTTTCTGTGCATTCTCTGTCTTTGGCTTAAGAAGCTCACAAGGAATCACTTCTGGTTTCAGAGTATGGTGCTTACTGTTTTCTCCTTTCAAACAGCTGTAAAGATTTTAATGCAGAGCATAAAATACAAAATTCATCACAGCAGTGTTATAGCTAAAATGCTCCTCATGATACTGTCGAAATTCTCTTCCACAAATTTAGATTTATACTCCACAAGCTAGTTGAAATTTGTAAATTTTCTGCTGTACTTTAAAGTATAATGGAATCATTAGGACTTGAGCCTCAGATAAAGAAATTGGTCTCTTGATTATATGTAAGACACTTACTGATTTGATATCTTGTTGCTATATAAGCAATATAAGCCATGTAAGATAAATACTACTAAATTAAACTTACACTTTCTAGTAGCCTCTGTTACTCCCCATAATAATTAAGAATAAGACTGAAAAAGCTTGCATTTTTTTGTCAGCATCCATTCAGGCAGGGGGTTCACAGCACTTTGAGTCAGTCACGTTTATACAACATAATGCTTTTAAAAGGTAACCAGTCACACCAGAGCACTGAGCACATGTGACTGCATAGTAAATCAGTTCAAGAAGTTCATGTTTTTGAAAACTACCTCTACAAAAGGAACAGAAATTAAAATAAAATAAAATAAAACAAAATAAACAAAACAAAATAAAATTATTTTGTTTCAACAGTCTTGACAGTTTCAACTGTCTATACGAGTTCAACACATGGTCATAGAATCACAGATTTGTAGGGGTTGAAAGGGACCTCTAGAGATCATTGAGTCCAGCCCCTTGCTGGTAGGTTGCACAGGAAAGCATCTGTGTGGATTTTTGATATCTCCAGAGAAGAATCCTCAGCCTCTCTAGGCAGCCTGTGCCAGTGCTCTGATTATAAAAAAGTCTTTCCTTATGTTAGTATGGAACGTCCTGTGTTCCTGTTTCTGCCCACTGACCCTGCTGCCCACTGCTGTTGCTGGGAACCAATGAAAAGAGCCTGGACTCATCCACTTGACTCTTGTCCTTTAGATACTTATAAGCATTGCTAAGATTCCCTCTCAACCCTCTCTTCTCCAGACTGAACAGACCCAGGTCTCTCAGCCTTTCTTCACAAAGAAGATGCTCCAGGCCCTTTATCATGTCTGTCGCCCTCTGGTGGACTCTCTAGGAGATCCCTGTCTTTCTTGAACTAAGGAGCCCAGAACTGGACTAAGCACTCCAGATGTGGCCTCACCAGGGCAGAGTAAAGGGGGAGGATCACCTCCTTCGACCTACTGGCCACACTCTTTGTAATGCACCCCAGGATAACATTGACTTTCTTGGTCACAAGGACACACTGCTGCCTCATGGTAAACAAGTACCCCCAAGTCCTTCTCTGCAGAGCTCCTTTTCAGCAGATCAACCCTAGTCTGTACTAATACATGAAGTTATTATTCTCTAGGTATAGGTGTTCTTGCAAGGAATGGTGGAAGGTTGCAGAGAAAATAGTGGGACTAACTGTAACTGCCCAACAATGCTGCCCTACGACTGCACATGAAGCAGCCAAGGAAAGATGTGTGGCCTTCAGGATCTGAGGTGAATTCCTAACCCTGCTGCATTCATCCTCTCCAGGTCCTGTTTGATGGTGGTAAGAAGTGTTCTGCCTTGATCACTCTTAGGGGGAATATTGTGTATTACCTGAAAGCTTAGCAAATCAGTGGGTTGTATTCTAAATCATCCTCTGCTTGCTACTGATGTTAGATTATTTCAGATTGCTTGATAAATAATGTGAAAAGAAAGACATAAAACATACAGATGCCTGATTACCAGGCACTGCCTGAAACTGATTGATTTTGAGGCCAAACTACACAGTGCCTTCCCAGTACAACAAGGTTTTCCTTGTGCCATACACTGTATTGCTGCATGAAGGTAATACACCAGCCGAGAAGGAGCTGCCTCCAGAACTAGAGCTGCTCTATGGTTGCATGGTCACACTCCTTCCTACCCCGTAGTTACTATCTCTTGCATGGCTTTGCACAATGCAGCTCACTCAGCGCCAAGGCAGCCATTGTTTAGTACTCGTCCATTTTGCACAGCAGAGATATATCCCAGGAGCCTTTCCTTTGATTTGGTTGGGCTTTAGATGATCCCTCTAAATACTAAGATAAACTTCAAAGGTGACAATTCTAATTATGCCTGGCAGGAAGGTTTCCTCTGATATCCCAGCACAACAGCATACCTCACAGAATAAAAACAGTAAAAGATTCTTTTGAGAAACAATGTCACTGTCTGCAAGAAAAACCACAGCCAAGTCATTGTCACTGCTTTTGCTGTCTCAGTATTTTAATTATTAAAACTAAACTTTTGTTTCTACTTCTGTAGAAAGAGGTGATGGATGTGGAGACCACAGGGGAAAATGAATACATAATGTGTATTATTTACTTATTCCTTATATGTAGATATCAGGAAAGTTACTTTCTTCCTTCAGTACATTTCATGCATCTGGCAAGTATTTTTGTACCTAGGAAATGTTCTTCTGGGCTTTCAGTTGGTTGCCACTCCTGAATGAGTCTGTCTGTTATTTCCAAGGAATACCTTGGAAAATACAGATCATATGGAAAAAATGCTAAAAATGGCAGCTTTACTTTTCATTTCTTACTGGATTAATGCACTTTACAATAACTCTACAGGAAGTATCATTATTATTATATTGTTAAATAAAATTTTAATTGAGATACAGCTTTCACAATGAAATTGTACTAAAAGTTATGTCTTCACAAAATGTTTTGCTGTAAAAACAAGCTGGAAAATTAACAAGAAGTTAACCTGTAGCTGGAGTCATCCCCACACACCCAGAGCTGCGCTGCTGGAAGGCTCCTCACATGCCAAGGTGCTGCTTTGTGCCATGCATCTTGAAGGGCTCTGCTTCACATGCAATTCAATTAAAGCCTACATTTTAAAAGTAAATGAAATGGCCAAGCAATTTCCAGCCTGCTGCACTAGTATCCTGTGGAGCTTAGGCCCAGCTTGTGTACAGGGCTTTGATAATAACCAAGAGGTGTGCTCTGAAGCAGCGCACTGGAATCAGCAACTTATAAATAAAGAGATGAATTAAAATGAATATCAATGAATGAAGACAGATGAGAAATTATCAGCAAGTGGCAGAAGGCAAGGCACCTACAATAAAAAACTGAAGCTGGAATCAGTAGGAAAGATGCGCGTGAGAAGTAACTTGGGACAGAGTGGCTGGGCTTGGCGCCAGGCTAGTCCTTTGCCTTCTTCCTACTGTTGTCCTGCACTTGGCTGCATGGAGTAGAGGCCTCCTTGGCTTACAGGGTTACTTGTTGCCACCCTCACCACTCTACAAGAAACAGCATGTGGCCCGAGGCATGCCAGCACAGCAGGCTCAGCAGCAGCTTGACAGCGGGTACAGACAGGTTTAGCAACAGCAAGCAGGGTGCTAATGCCAGGCCAGCAGTGTGCGTTTGGTCTGGAAATCTGGAGGGTGTCTGTTCCTATGCTGAACCCCAGACCACCACTGATCCTTCTGATTAGGATGTCTAAAAAGCCTGGAGCCAAACCCTAAAATTCAGCATGAACATACTCTTCTAGCAAATCTTGCATGTCTCAGTGTGCCAGCAACAAAATAAAATCAATCCATAGAGCTCTTCAGCCTTTTCCATGACCAAGCTGTATTTACTGCCTGTAATGGCCTCAGGGTGGATAGTCTGCAGTGTGTTTTCCATCTCTGGTTTTTAAGATTTAGTAATACATAATACATATCAGAAATAGAAAATATTGAATGATTAGATATGGCATTTCTGCATTCCCCAGACTATGTAAAAATTAAATCAAAGTATGCTATATTTCTCCAACAGCCATAGGAAGGTCCCAAGGCAAAATCATCCTCTCTAATCCACTCTTCTATTTCTAGTATGTACTTTACAAATAACTTGTGCCTTATCAATTATTTTACAGATACTAACTGCAGCCTGTGATGCATTATTGAAAAGAAAGAAGACTACTCATTTGTAGCCTTATATGTAGAAAGCGAACTGCTTAATTGGATGCTTTTCACAGGCTGCCACAGCTCAGTTTAATGAATATTTAATGACAACA
>PPHD01031590.1:0-10026 GCA_002909625.1 Bambusicola thoracicus | reverse complement strand
TTTTTTTTCCCTGATATTACTGACAAACTCAATACTTTTCTGACACTTACTTAAACAGGCTTTCATTCAATGCTGAGTGTTTCTATCTTGGTGGAAACTAGACTCCTCAGACTCAGAAATAATGTTCCATTGCAAAACGTTGATGACATTAATAAGGGCAGTAAAGCTCTAATTTTCTGTAACAATGACATTTTAGCAGATACTAACAGAGTTCTCAGTGAGAAAAAAAGTAAATTAAACCCACAAGTGGAATCAGCAGAATATAAGAGAAGGAAAAATATTCTTTTAATGTGTAATACAGTTATAATAGGCATATGAAACTACTGCTGCCCTAGTAAATCTCAACTTGAAAACAAGCCAGATGAAATAACCTAAATTTAAAGCAGAAAGTAATCCTTAGAATTTTAGATTACTAGGGAAAGTTACCGATTCTACTCTAATTGTTGAATTTCATATAATATTGTGAGCATAATATTTGTTTCCTATCATTTAACAGTTTTTCATTTGATAACACACTTTGAACATGTTATCTCTTTTATCTCCATCATCAGAGTAACCAAGGAATTTGATGTGGAGTTACTCATTGCTGGTATGATTTTCAGTAGAATTCCATTTCAGTATAGTTAGGATGATTCTCAATGAATGTATTTTTTCACAGTGACTCCTAGCTATAATGTTAAGATACGTGTCATATTTATAGTACAAATTTGTCTCCTAATCATTTGTTAATATAAACATTTCCTACTAGCTTTACCTGATCATCTATTATCAGTAGTTTCTTTTTTTTTTTTTTCCCTAGGTGTTTATTATCCACCATTAAATACACTGTTATAGTTCCCAGTACATTTATCTGGTATGCTATTTTACATGTCTGTACATAGACAGGTCATTCAAATCATACCTTGCCATATGTCCAGCCCAGTTCTATTTTATTCATTCCCCACAGTTCATGGATATTTTCCGCTAGTTTATCCCTGATCTTTTCAAGATGAAAAGGAAGAGCAATCTAAGAAAAGAGCATAACAATTCCACAAGTAAGAAAAGGCTCCAGTTTGACCAAATCCTGTAGTGCGAAGGTGAATCAGTTCAATTAAACACAGTAAAACATAGAAATGACAAATTGTTAAGAAAGGTAGCAAGTTAGCTTAGCTTTTGTATTGTCAAATTACATTTTACTATCTTATTACTGCATATGTGACATACCTGACTCGTGTCTATAGGACAAGGTATAAATGAAGCTTGGGAAAGGAACTGTGTCGTACCCAGCAAATCTCTCACTCCATCAGAATCTCTCTTATATTCTTTCACTGGTTCTAATTTCATCTTTTCTTTTGGAAGCAAGGCTTCATAACAGGGAGCATAGCCAGTAGGAGGCAGAAATTTAAACTCTCCATGACGTCCACCCAGTAAGAAACGAGCTCTGTGCAATTTGCAGTGAAGAAATTATACTCTTAAATAGTCAGAATATACTAACATTATAAACATATCATTTAGAACCATAAAATAAGTTTCTTGAATAGCAGGTATAGAATGGTACTTAATTTCATATTTTAATAAGCACTAAAAATAAATAAATAAATAAAAGATTACCAAGCATTTCTATTAGCAGATACTTTCAATATTAATGTCATTTACTAATATTTTTTTTTTAAAATATCCATCTTGGACAAACCAAAAATAATTATTCAATCCAGTGGTGTATTGTAAAATAATCTATTTCTTACTTAAAATCAAATACTTATATAAATGATGTGAAATTTTTGATGCACTTAAATGTTCAAGAAAATTAATTTAATTTGGACTGGTAGTCTAAAAGTAGCATCGGGACCTTTTATGTGCCACTTAAGATTTTTCAAATAACTGCTCAGTGGACTCACACAGACAGGTGTTAATAAGAATCCAAAGGATATGGCGAAACAAAAGGCACTGTAATCGTAAAACAGAAATTAAGAAAATAAAATTACACCAAATGCTACTGAAAATGAGTTTCAAATGAATAGCCAGGATTCATAATAAACCCATGAAGTTTTCTGTTTCTCTTCAGACATATACTTTTCAGCTTCATTGTTAGGTCCTCATGTAGGCCAACAGAGGTAAAGAATCATAAAATTTAACAGTGCATTTCTTGTGATGGGATGACCAGAAGTTTACTTATGATTCTAGAAATACTGGGACTCTCAGATCAACCTATTTCATAAACAGTATTCTTCATTAATAATTTTAAAGAGAGGAGACAGAGCATGACATGCAAGTTTTCTGAAACAAGATGTTCATAAGCACAAATATCTGAAATGGTTCAATGTCCACAAGAAATATACTACTTTTGATATTTCTAATTTCATTAATAATTTACTTTAAACGTTTCAATGATCCCAAGGCAGCTCAATATCTGAGATGACAACTTTGAGTTTAGACCTCTCTTTAATCTCCTAGCAGTCTGAAATAACTTAAGAATAAAAAGGAGGTCAATTTTATTTTAAGGACTAGAACTCTGACTTTCTAAGTAGGCAAAAGACAAAGAAAAAAATGAAAGGAAAAGACTCTCATACAACAGTTTGAAGATCACATCCCAGTAAATAGCTTGTTACTTCTTGTCAACATGATAAATTTTTTCTAAGTTATAAAAAAACACTATATCTCTTTCAGTCTTTATGGTGATCTCATTCCCGCAGAGAACTGTTTTCTTCTTGCTCTTTTTTGCATTTCCCTCAGCTTCCACACAGGATCTAACAGTCCTAATTGTGCAGAATCTCTTTTAATATCCTGGTTACAAAAAGTGTGGCTTTTTGTCTCATTTTAAAATAAATGTTTGAATCTTTCATTTTGAAAAATATGCTTTAAGTTTATCCAACCTTATTCTTAAAAAGAGACCTCCTGAAAATCAAATATAAAAAAAAATGAACTCCTAGGCTCAGCCTACAAAAGATAGAAGTTTCAACCTTTCACACTGAAGAATTGTTCCTTCTGTGTACAGCTCTTCTTCCTACAGTTGCTGCCTGTTAGTATAAGCAACAAATATGCTACAGATGAACAGAACAAACAGTGCAAGGGCTACTTGTATTGATGTATTGGCTCTGTCAACACAACTGTTTTGGCCACTGAAGTACAATGACATTTGCAGACTTTCTGATAGAATTTACAGTTAAATAGTGAAATAAATCTGATTTTTTTAGGTTTCTATTTCATTATTTTAGCTATAAAGCAGGTGAGAAATGGGCAACATAATTAAGAAGAGTGCTGCTTCACACCAGTGTTTGAATTCCTTATTGTGAATATGGTATCAGTTTTACTAACGGTTTAGCGTTGTTCGTTCTTTCTTTTTTTTTTTTTTTTTTTTTACCTCCTGCTGAGAATGCTGAATGAAATTTTTAATTAGTGTCAAATAAGGTGCTGTGTTTCTAATGTGCCCTTTTTCCACTGATAATTGGAATGAGACAAAATTAATTTCCCCTAAGTCACCAAATACCCATAATAGTAATGATTTTCAGACACTCTAACTTGGTCAGGTTACAAATAAGCTCAACATTTCACCCTAAAGTGAAATAATCTCTGATAAAATCAATACATTCCTGCCTTCCTCCCAGCTGACAGTCGGCAGAACAGAAAAAAACTGCATATATTTTACATAAAATCAGATAACATTTTTTGTGAAAAACTGCCAAAAGAGGAACAATTAACTAGTGCTTACTTTACACCTGCTGATAAGCTTACAACAGGGAAGAAAAACCCTTCAGTACAGAAGTTCTCAAACATTCCTTGTACAGGCTGACCATTAATGCGGAATGAAATGCTGGGTACACCTAAATCCAAGCAGCAGCTAACTACATCATCAGATGACAGCAAATGTTGATTGACAGATGCCACAGCTCTGGGTACTCGACCTAGAATGAAAATAATCAAGTAACCAGAATCTGAATTCTTGCATGCATTTAACAGTGAAGTGATAAATACATTTCCTCAAAGACACCATCAAGGTTTTGTTTTCAGACACAAAGATATGATCTTGCCCTCATATGTTTTATGAATTGTTCTGCTTTCAAAAACAGAGAATGAATTAAGATTGTTCTAAGTGGTGCAGCAGAACAGTGCATGAACTGAATAAAGGTTGTTCAGAAGGCAAAACATACTCAACTGAAATCATGCAAGTTCCTGTCGTAGCCTGATGCAAGATTATTTAGACAAAGTAAATTATGCTCCACACCACTGCTTCAATCCTTTAACCTCTTGCTTTCTAAAAAGCAGTTTAATCACTTTGCTGCAATACAAACCGAGAGTCTCTCAAATGTTAAAAAGCACTTATAGAAAATTTGAATTTTCACTGCTAGGATTGTTTTATTTAAAGTGTTCGATGTAAAATATTTTTTTCCAAGAGCATAAGAACAGATTTTAATTTGATGTTGCACCACTGAAATTTATATTCTAAAACCAGCAGAAATAGGTAATAGTGTGCAGCAATTTCTAATTGCCAGAATTATCTTCTATGAATTGATTTACCAAAATCTAAATTCAGTTTATTCAATATTTGTGTAAGGATAATGACATTTAACTTCAAGTGTAGATGCAAAATGAATGAATACAACTCCGTGTAGATCCATACATAATGAATGTGTCTAAGGTAAGTACATCCACTAATTTTGAACAGATACACTTAAATCTTGATCTAGAGAATGCCATTTTTAAATTAAAATCCTGAAAATAAAAATCATTTGCTAAACAGCCCAGCTGGCATAATTCAGTTCTAAAATCTCAGAAAAGCAGTCTGACCTAAAATCCTAACTTCACGGTATTGTGAAGTTCTAAATACAGCTCACTATAGATCAGTATGCCATGTATGTACATATACACATGTATGCACTTAAAGATATTGAAAATAGAGGTTGGTAATCCCTGAATACAAGAATAAATGGAACTGAACAAAGTGCTTACCAGACCACAGATGAAGACCATCAAAACCAAAAGAATATAGGTCATCTCCAACGCCGTTACCACCCCATCCTTCTCCACCTCCAGGATAAGGGGCATAACCTGAAGTAGAGGCCCATCCAACCCGTAAATGGGTGGGTTCTGCCGTCAAGAATGGATCAACCTGATCAATTATTAATTCAAAATACCACTTCTTGTATTGTGCAGAGCCCTCAGCAACACCCAAAAATATGTTTGGTCTTATGCTAAAATAAGAAAATATAATCCAGTTAGTGTAACATATAAAATGTGGCATATGAGTTACATTATTGTATAATAGTAAAATTCACTTCACAAATCTTATAGAATGGCTTGGATTGGAAGGGACCTCAAAGGATCATCAGATTCCAAACTCCCTGCTGCAGGCAAGGTTGCCAGCTGCTAGATCATGTACTAGATCAGACTGCCCAGGGCCCCAACCAACCTGGCCTTAAACATCCCCAGGGATTTCACAACCTCTCCGGACATTTCCTTTATATAAATACTACATGCCTCTATATATAGTATATGTATTAAATATATATATAACCTGTACATAAATATTATGTAAGTGTAGATTTCCTTATTTTGCTTATAGCATTTGATTTGAGATAGCGCTTTATTAGTTCGGCTGCTAGGAAATAAAATGTGTCTTAAAACGTACCCAGTATGTTTACAAACACCATCGTAATTATTAGATAGAGCCATACTGTGTTTTGAGTGAGACATAAGCAACTTTCATCTTTCCGTTTAATGTCAAAACAGATCTCAAAATCAATTAATAATTAACAATAAAAATCAATTAACAATTCTTATTTGAACATGGTTTCCAGGACGACTGCCACATCTCAGTGAAAATGGATTTTTAAGAAGTTTATATATAAACATATCTTAAAGTCTGTGTGTCAATATTGAAAACTGCAGAACATTTCTCAGGTTACAGTATTTTCTACAATTATAGAAGACATTTAAGATCATTTTCTTCTAATCCAATAATGAACTATCTCAAAATACCTTGTCACATCATTAATCAGACGTGTTTGCAAAAGTAAGTCTCTTCTTGGCAGTAGATTGTCACAGATCAAGTTTTGATTGGCACGAACTGCAACTCCATTACAGACACAAAGAGAACAAAGCACATCAAGAACCTGAAAGAGGAAATCAAAAGAAAGTTGGCTAAAGGTTTTTATTTTACTTGCTGTAATTCAGTTGTTAATTAACATTCAGAACATATCTAAGGGAAGGAATATAATAGAGAATATCACTTTTTTTAAAATACTTTTCATATATACAGGTTTTGTATAGGCTATACTACTCGTGGTGGATAGCAAAAACATGTGAACACATTCAGAACACAGGGTTTGCAAAATGCCTCAATTAAACCTTCTTTTGAGATTTTGTATTTTATTTTTTATTCTAAAAAAAGCAAGGATAGTACAGCTGCATGTCAATACTATGATATATTTTCTATTCCACCTCATTAAAAATTTGAAAGGTAAATGAAATACTTTGAGAAATTTACTGTGGTCCAAAGAACTTCCTGAGCTGCAATTCTGAGATTGTTTATGAATCTGTTATGAATGTATGCTTTCAATATGATAAATAATCCATGTGAACTTGAAAAATAAATCATTTAGGAGTATTCATTATAAAGCAAAACAGTTTCAGAAGGATCTAAGACTTTTTGTTTTTGTCTGAAGGAAATGGACATACTTGTCTGACAAATTAATATTGTAACAGAGTTGACAATGGGCAAAAACCTTTAAAAGTGAGAACACAGTATTACAGGGCTTAATACTGAGGGACACAACATTTTCATTACAAACAAACAAACAATCCAGAGACTCTTAAAGACGCATTTGTGATTTGATATGCCATCACAGAGATGATAGACTGAATGGGGTAAAACGTTATAGACCAATCCCAAGACATAGCATCATGTTTACACTGATGATTATGACTTTGGAAAATGCTGCCCAGCATAAGTAGAAGCAGTACAGAATATTTGTGTCAGTCATTCTTGTTCTCTGTCTAGGTCTGCAGAACTCTGGGTCACAAAGCACAATTTACTCCATCCAGGTGCTTACAGAAACCAGCTAATATATATAGAATCATAGATACAATTAGTTTTGTCTGGTTATCAATATTTCTTCATTATCTATGATCATGTCAGGCATATTTGCCCTATTTGAAACAGAAACACATATGTAAATGTTTCTTTTTTTAAATCTCAAAGAAGCAATATTGTAGATGTACTTCAATTTTATTTTGTTTAAAGGTACTAGTATTACTAATCTCTACATACACATTTCCCTGAATGTTTTTTTTCCCTCAACTTTACCAAAACATCCTTAGTTTTTCCAAATATACCTTGTAATTGCGTCCATGCTTGTCCAACAGTGAAATAATAGATTTTATGTGCTCCTCAGCTATTACGTTTAAAGCTTCTGGGCTTTCAATCAAGATACAGTGCAACACTTCCAAAATACCTGAATGAAGACCACAGTAATAATGTTATCATTAATCATCTGCACAACTAAACACCATCCAAAAGCTCAGTAAATAACAGAGTATCTTAAGAGATAATATCTCTTCTACAGTAAAAAAAAAAAAGAGAATAAAAACACTCATAATCGATATGACTATGATGTGAAGTACATCAGACATAAATGCATTATGAAACACTAACTAGTTTATTTGAAAATAGCCACAATTTAAAGAGAAAGTGCAAGTATAAATCCTTTCTTCGTGGGGGAAATGGCATAGTTTGTTTGTTGTTTTTTTTTTTTAACATCTCATGCAAAAAGAAATTTATGTCTGCAAGCAACTCTGTTGTTACTTGATAGTAGTGAGACAATAGTCTGATACTATACTGTCTGATTGGCTGTGATACTGCACATACCAAATTAACGGAACAAAACAGTTACACAAAACTATTTAAATATAACACTTTGCTCATTAAAAAAAAAAGTAACGGAGATACACAGGTTTGTGGGTTGTTTTGTTTTTTTTTCTCTAATGCATGCTATTTTCAAGCAAAATTGCTCTGATGACTACTCATGCATGACATCTCTGTATGGTGTATTGATTCACAATGATAAATCTTACCTGAGGAAGATTCTAATCTGTCCAATTTGCTTATTAGCCAATCAAGGTTACTGGAAAACTGAGTACAATTGTTTCTGTTGCCACGAATGAGAGCAGCTAAAAAAAACCACACAAGATATAATTTTGAAACAATGGATCCCTTTTTGTAAATCACCAATGTTGATCATATATATTTCTACATTTCCATAATCACTTAACAAACAAACTAACATATCCTAAAGGTGATAATAAACCTAAGTGCGATGTTAACAAATAATTAAGATTTTCATTAATTTATCAACAACTGACATAACATCTAAAGAGCATGAAGTTGGTGGGGTTTTTTTCAGTTCACAGAAGGTCTACTGAGCAAAGCAAAATTACACTCTTACCACTGGTTATTAACAGAAATTATCTAACACCCTTATTTCATACAGCTATGAAGAACTGACATAATCAAAGGCTGAAAGATTTATATTTCCTACAGATGAGTGGGAACACCACATGCAGAAATTTGCACTCATGCACAGGTTGGGTACTGTTCTTTACACAAATTTTTGAATGAAAATGTTACAAAATGGATAGCTTCTAGACTTCAGAAGCATAGAGCACAATGTTATTTGAAACTTCATTACTAGTTGAGTATTTTAAGCAATTGAGAATTTTTTCTTCCAGAAGTTATTACTGATCATAGAAATAAACCCAAAAGGTTTTCATGGATAACCAAAGATTTTTGTTTCAAAGAATTAACTTAATATTTATTATGACAGAACAACTGTGTTCAAAATGCACCTGCAGAAGAAAATCAAGACAATATCAGAAAAGTATTACAAAGAACAAGGTGTTTTTTTTTTCCAAAATACTTTTCTTTGAACCCATAAAGCTGCAGTACAATTCAGAGAATGATACTTCATTACTTTCTTAAGCAATTAAAAGATTTCGAAAGAAGCAGCTTACTTACTGAGCTACTTGTGTTAGTTGTGAATGTCACTCTTCAAAGCTCTATTCCTACTTTGTTTTATTCTTGTTGTAACTCTTGACTTGTTTATTTTACTATGTTTCAGACTGTTTTTTCATTAAACTGAAATGCATCTAAAACTCCCTCAGAAGACGAGATTCTCCTATATGAGGAACTGTGCAACTTATGTACAAAATTAGTGACTTTACGCTATATAGATGTACATAGTTATCTGCCACAGAATTTTGGCCCTATTGGAATACCAGAGCAGCTCACTCTAGAAAGCTTGGCACGGAAATTGAAAATATTTTATTTTTAATTTGATGTAATTATTTTTATTAATACTTGAATCTAAGCCTCAAGTGAAAAAATGGATTCTATAAATCTATGAAGTCTGAATATTACTTTTAAGTTTCTCTTCGTCTTCATGAACGGAATTTTTCTAAATATTTGAAATAATAATTCATGTCAGCTCACATACCACAAGTAGTAATAATAAAAAAAGACAGTAATTTGGCATGTTGCATAAATTTATTTTTCTAGCTGGGATTTATTTTTCCATCATAACATTGCTAAACCACCACTATTTTCTGTAATATGAGTCAGTAAGTACATGGAAGATATTCTACAACTTGTGTGACAGAATGAATACAAAATATTCTTTGGAGGTGCAGTAGTGAGTATAAAAGAGAGAATACACATCCTATATCTATATATGTATTTTTTTAAAAAACTTAAATGTTTTTAAATCAAGAACCTACCAAGCAGTTCGTAAAGGAGATTTAAAATTTCTTTCCATGCTGTACCATTTTCTACTCTTGAAATTTCTGCAAAATGAGCTGCGCTGTTGTAGTCATTTAAACGATCGATGCAATTCAAAACTAGTGCCAGCATGCCCTAGACACATATAACAGAGAGGAAAATAATCTAAATGTGAAAAAAGCTTATGTTGTCCTTTTAACATTTTTTTTTTTTACTGTACATGTAAAAGCATCATCTTTGTGTAAAGAAAAAAAGCTAAAAAACAAACAAACAAACAA
>PPHD01031589.1:0-10027 GCA_002909625.1 Bambusicola thoracicus | reverse complement strand
TTTTCTGACAGAGTCAAAACAGCCATCAGAGACAAAGCAGTGAGGCTTTTGCAGCAGTCCTGACATCCCAGCCTGTTTTGTTTCAGGTGGCAAACTGCAGCTTGCTGGTTAGCAGCTTGTATCATTTACCAGCAATGAGAATTCACTCACAGCACAGCATCACTGTTCCACAGTCAAATGCGAGTACTGAATTTGCAGCTGTAATGACTGAGACACTGTTAAAGAAAGCTACTAGCATCAAAGAAAACTTATGGCAGGCTACCACTTACTGTACAAACACTGTCACAAGAAGTATTCATTAACAACAGCTTTGTATAAAACCTGATGTCAAGATTCTATTACATATGGGTACTTGCAACTCCAACAGTAACAGAAATGAGAATGGGAAAAGGTGCAGAACAAAAGAAATATGCACAGTAACAAGCTAAAGACCTTTCACATGTGCACTCTGGAGGACCTCAAGAGCAGACTATTATCTCTGAATAAAATGCACATATGCGAAAGAATTCTGTAACAAGGCTGTGTGAAGGGGCATTTAATCCACTCAAATCCTCACTATTGCAAATGCCACTGAGAAACAGGTGTGGAAATGGTACAAGATGCGCTCCGTTAAACTTCAGTTAACAACCATGCAGACAGTTAACATAATATTCAGTTAATAAGCAGTTGATCATGGATATGAGCAGGCACTTGAAATATTTAGTTTACAGTGGGCCCAAAGACAAGTCTCCTTGGAGTTGGGAAGGTTCTTCCTAACACCGGTGTCAAACTGCCTCCACTGTTCAGAAAAGTCCTGAGACACTAAAGGACTTCCCTAGATTTCAAGAAAGTTAAAAGTTAGATAACGAAAATAAAAGTCAGCGCTAGTGCTTGATAAGATATACATACCATGAACTTTGATTATCCAAAGTGCATATGAGAAGCAATTTATTTGGATACAATTTCCCAAAGCAGTAGAAAAACTGCTCTTACAGAGAAGGCTGCAGAGAAATGCTCATTATGTTAGGACAGTATTTTGTGAGGAAAGGCTGAATGTTGTGCTGTCTTGGCACTCTCATTTTTACCCTCTCTGTCTGAACACCAAGCTGGTGGAATATAAAATATTTCAATTAGTGGCAGCTACCATTAAAGTGAGTAAACATTTTGGGAACAAACCTGTGTTTTTACAATGACTATGCTTTAAATACAAACCGTTCCTCTTTGAGGCACAGAGGCTCATTTTTAAGGTAGTTTTCTGTTTATGCCTTTTAATCTGAGATTATAAAGAATATGCGTTACAGTGTGGTTAGCCTGCCAGGTTCCTAGTGAGGCAATTGATATGTTTGTCACCAGACTTGCTTGACTGGAGCCATGTTAGGCAGCACTGGGACACATACAGAAGCAATCAAAAGTGACAGAGTAACTGACAGCTCTCACAAGCGATGGTAGAATTAACTGCACTGTACTTTGCTGTAGGAAAATGACCTAAACCTTACAGTTAATTCTAAGCACCCCTGAGCAGCATGTGTTCCTCCACAGAGAATAATTATATTGTCAAAAAGGTTAGCAGAAAGCAGAGGTACTACCGATGTGTGACTGAGTTGTTTGTTGTATCTACCACGTTAAAGGATGTAGAGCTCAGGGCCAGTGGTCACTCTACAGAGCACAGGCTGCAGCCAGCTTTCTCCCTTACGTTCATGAAATGTTTAACTCCCTTCTTCAATATATTGCTGATGTTTTCTCTGAAGTTGGGATCAAAAAAATACCTCCTTTTATGTTCTCTCTGTGAATGGAATCGGGCAGAAAAACTCTGCATCAACAAGCAAGAAAAAGGAAAGCCTTGCATATGATGGAGTATAAACATAAGTAAAAATCTCAGCTCAAGTGAAAAGTGCAGTTTTAAGATTTTCCTCTTTTTCTCTTTTTAGGTCTAAAGCTTATGTAAGACTGTTGGGGTGTTTGCTTATATATGGAGGTGTATTAACTTCATGATATGCTCTTTACAAAGAAATCACCTAAATTTGATATCTGGAACATTTGATTTGATGTTCTGCATACCTACTTGCATTTTCTCTTGCAGTGTTTCCAAAGGGAAGTTTTCACTGGCATCACTACACTTTGATTTAGGCTATTAAATCATATTTTGCCCTCCAATCTATCTACTGACATTTTATTCCTTCTATGGAGATAAAACCTCTGTTATTGTTGAGTGGATCTGAAAGCATTTTCTGCCTTAAGGTGTTTTTCAGTTATACAAGGGAAGGGATGGGAAGAAACAAAGATGCTCTTATGTACAGAGACATTTGATTTGTAAAAAAAATAACTAAATGCAAGTGCTAAGCACTTGTTTTATAACATTATTCTTTGAAATAAAACATCCAGCTTACACAGGGCTCCATTGTTTTATACCTATAGGGAAAGAGGCATGGATTGAGGTCTCCTTTCTCTGCGTCTTGCTGAAGAAGGGGAGTGAAAGACTGGCTGGGGGGATTTTGCCTCTAGCCAAGGTTAGCCTGCCTCAGTCAGACTGGAGAATTCTCATGAAGATTTCCTGAAACAAACTTTACAATCTTACACTGAAATCCATGCAGAAAGCCCTCTGTTTAGACAGGCTACATCTTTTAAAGAACAGGTCTGTTTTTATCTACAGAAGCTTTCCTGCCCTCTTTTTACTGCAGAAATTGAAAATTATAAATTAGGTGACAACACAGTCTCTTGAAATCTCTTGAAATCTCTGCTTAATGTGTGTTTCATAGAATCATAGAATAATAGAATGGCTCGGGTTGGAAGGGACCTCAAGGATCATCAAGTTCTAGCCCCCCTCTGCAGGCAGGGCTGCCAAACTCCTTATCAAACACCAAACCAGACTGCCCAGGGCCCCATCCAACCTGGCCTTAAACACCTCCAGGGACAGGCATCCACAGCCTCTCTGCGCAGCCGGTTCCAGCACCTCACCACTCTCATAGTAAAGATCTTCCCCCCGTTATCCAACCTAATCTTCCCTCCTTCAACTTAAAACCATTTCCCTTTGTCCTGCTGTTATCTACCCTTGTAAAGAGTTGACTCCCCTCCTGTTTGTAGGCTCCCTTTAGATACTGGAAGGCTGAAATGAGGTCACTCTGCAGCCTTCTCTTCTCCAGGCTGAACAAGCCCATCTCCCTCAACCTGTTTTCTTAGGGGAGATGCTCCAGCCCTCTGATCATCTTTGTGGCCCTCCTCTGGACCCTCTCCAACAGCTCTCTGTCTTTCTTGTACTGGAGGCTCCATACCTGGACACTGTACTCCAGATGGGGCCTCAGAAGTGCAGAGTAGAGAGGAACAATCATCTCCCTGTTCCTACTGGCCACCCCTCTTCTGACTGAGCCCAGGATATCATTTGATTTCCAAGCTGCAAGTACACACTGCTGGCTCATGTTGAGTTTTTCATCCACCAGGACCCTCAGGTCCTTCTCTGCAGGGCTACTCTCAAGGATTGCTCCTCCCACTCTCTATGTATACCTGGGATCCCTTTGGCCCAAGTGCAAAACCTTCACTTCACCTAGGTCCACCTTTTGAGTCTGTCGATGTCCCTCTGAATGGCATTCCTTGCTTCCAATATGTCAGCCACACCACTCAGTGTTTCCCACTGTCCTACGGGCATCAGAAAATGCTTCAGCTATCAG
Organism: Bambusicola thoracicus; assembly: GCA_002909625.1. Classification (NCBI taxonomy): domain Eukaryota; kingdom Metazoa; phylum Chordata; class Aves; order Galliformes; family Phasianidae; genus Bambusicola; species Bambusicola thoracicus. The sequence goes on along the minus strand of PPHD01031589.1, from coordinate 6,386 downwards.
TGTTCACTGGAAGAAATATTCCTTGCCACTGCATTTCCATTACCCAAAAGAGCTTGTGTATTTTAAAAGAATGCCCTCTGGATTACCAGTGTGATAGATACAAGAGTTAGTTACTTCCCAGAAGCATTGCAATTTTAGTCAACTACAGTGACCCTGAAAATCACACTTAATTAAGCAAGAAAAGAGTAAAAGGGTACATTTACTAAGTTAAAAACAGACACATCTTCAAAGATTTACAGATGTGTAAAGAACCTCAATCCTAGAGATAACCTCTGGATATTTCTTCTCCTTCGATAGCACAAAATTTCAGCACTCATCAACAGCTGACCTCTAAGATTGCACAAAGCAAATCCAGACATTTAGGACACAACTTTTTTCTTAATTCTTCTGACCCATATGCTGGTATCATTTGTACTTCCTGTACAGTGTGTCTAACCCAAATGAAAAAAGAAACTATCTACTCTTTATCATACATGTTTGAATATGCTAGTACCTGTGGGTCTAGCATGAACAGTCTAACCTGTGTTGCCATATGACTAATGACAAGCATTGTGCTTTGCTAAACTTCTAGCAGGTTTCTAATGTACAGTGAAGCATGGTGACCTTTTCAAATAGGTGAGAAGTTTCACACCTCAGACTGACAGCTTTTCAGAGTCAGCTCTAGTATTTCGCATATCATTTGTAGAGCAATAGACTGTTATGGAGATGGACATTACTGGCATATCCGTGTAATCAAATACTAAGGATTTGGCGGGGGTTAAAGTTTTGTAAGTTTTGAAGGATAACATGACAGTCTGCCAGAGCAAATCTATACAGAGAGAGAGCAAAAGAAAAAAAAAGTAGGACACAGTGAACTGATGACTGTTGCATACAGCATCAGCAGCCCTTGCTGAGCTTGTGTTCCTCATAAAGCTGCACTTGGAACCATTAACCACTGAAACCATTGGGCTGCAGACAGAAAGTGATACTAAACTATTTCTAGGAGCAATGGGACTGACCAGGTTTTGCTGTCTGTGCGGTGGTTAGAGAACAGCCTGTTGAGTTACCATTTGCCTTCACCACAGCATCTGTTCACAGTGACATTTTCCCAGGCTGTATATACTATTAATATATTATTTAACAAACACTTGAAGGGGTGTGATGGTGTCAGGAACATTTTGGATAACAACTCTTATTCCTCCCACTCTGCTGTCACTTCATTTGTTTCCCACTAGGATACTTCTCAGATCTGCATTTGATCCCTGTTATCTATGAAACGAAGAAAAAAAAGCATTAAAAATACATTTTTCCCTTATTTGTTTCAAATTAGCCGAAAGTAAATAGTTCATATTCAATAAATAAATCTTCAAACTCAGACAGTTTTCTTTGTTTGTAGTCATTTAATTTTAGTGACAAGTCAAACCAGTTAGCTTATTTTTTTTTAAGTAACTTCATTAGAAATCATAATGAAGAACTCAACTGACTTTACTATTCATTCCCATAAACCTCTGTGTAATCCACTGTCATCACAACACATACTAAACCAACCTTGCTCAACAAAACAAGACTGATAAAATATACTCCTGCTGTCTTAAGCTTCTAAAGCCAGCATAAAAGGCGCTTCCAAAGGACTACTTGCCCCCTTTTCACCTTACCACCTACCTCTTTTAGGATAGAGTCAACCATTGTCAGAAATAACCTCTCTCTCTTTGTTTACTACTGAAGAAGATGAAGTTGGATGTCCAACAATTCTCGCTTATCTAAACTGTGAAAAAATATGGGAAAAGTATCTGCATGCTCAGCACTTGTATATATATTTAATATTCGTAGTTCTTCCATGTGCATCTGTGGTATCATCCTTCACCACTTCATTTTGCCAGGCAGCATACCCTAAAAAGGTTTATATTCTCTGTCCTTAAATACCTCATGCAGAAACCACTGATGAGGATTGTGAGAAAGAATTTAAAAAAATTAAATACAGGAAACACTGAAGAATATGATTAGAAAGGAATGAGAAAGGTGGAGGATTAGGAGAAATTATAAATATCCAATTGGTTTCTAGAGGCGTACAGAATCAGTTAAAGCCACAGAAAATCTAGTGAAAAGTTATCAAGAGAAAAAAATCATAGAATAATAGAATGGTTTAGGTTGGAAGAGACCTTGAAGATCATCCAGTTTCAAACTCCCTGCTGCAGGCAGGGTTGCCACCCACCAGAAGAAGCAGTAGAGAAAGGAGGAGACCAAGGGATATAAAATGCTGCTTCTCCTGAGTTGGAGAGAAATTCCTTGGTAGGAGAAAAGCAGCAGGACCAAAAGTACGTCACCTTTTTCACACTTCATTTCATTCTGATCCCAGATGAAATGCAGCTATGACAGCTTATTTACTGCGCTTGAGACTTAGTAAGTTCTTTTAACTTTTCCTTTTAGAGACTTTAGTTTGAAGTTACAGAGGAAGGATATAAAAAAGTTGTCGGTTAAAATTTTCTCTGTTCTTCTGTAAAAAATGGTTAAAATATCTTTGAATTCCTTTAATTTTTCTTTATTTTTTTTTAATCTCAGTCCTTCCCTTGACATTATTTTATTGAGTCCTGTGTTCCAGTATGCTCTTTATGTTCTTTATGGTTGTTTTTTTTTGTTGTTGTTTTGTTTTGTTTTTTGTTAATTCTGCTGTGAATAAACTTCTTGGTATTATTATTATCATTTACTTTGCCACTATTCTGAGATTAATTTGGCTTTCTTTATTTCCGATTCACACCAGACCTGGCATCTGTCTTACTTGGACACGATCTGTCTATATTGTGTTATTTACACAAGATTCCCATATGTTTTTTAAGAGGGCTTCTTCAGCCTCAGAAAATGTGCTCATTTCTCTGCTTAACGATATGGGCTTCCTTTTTTTCTCTTAGTACTCATTGTCTCTGGAATTGGTTCTTCACACTTTCTATGTCAAATTTGTAGAGAGTAAGGTGTTCCTATTGTATTACATTCTTCAGCATGTTGTTAACCTTTTCTATCAGCATTTAGAGTTTGCCCTTTCACAGTTCATTGTCACAACATTTGCCTTCTGGGAGATACTCTTAGCTGTAATATCAAATCTAATTTTGTTCTGATGCCCAATGGAACCCAAGTAACCTTTGTAGATAGGTGTAATAAATATAATTTTACCAGGACTCAATGCAGGGAATTAAAGTCTACTTTTCACAGCCATTGCCATTATTGGCAAATGCTGCTTCTAGTCTGATTTCCTTTTCTTAGTTGAGACAATGACTTGCAGAGCTGTGGCCCTACCTAAGAAGAGAAATCTAAGTTAATGCAATACTGTGATGTGAATTCTGATATACACAGCTCAAATTTGCATTTATTGAACAAAGTAGCTAAATTCAAAAAAGTGCAAGATAGTCACAGAATGTACATAGGTTGCTCCAAAAGTAATGCCTCCTACTTATTTCCATGGAAACTACAAGTACAAAGAGCACAATAACACTATTTGATTGAGCTACAAAACACTAATTTTCAACATAGTCACCAACATTAGCTGTGCATTTTCACCAGCAGTGAACAGTAACTTGCATGCTACCCTTGTAAAAGTAAGTACCAGAAAAGGTGACCCACTGTTGTCCCCATTGAAATGTACCCACCACCTCCATCAATGTTCATCAAGTGTCGATGAATATCAGTGAGTGCATTTTTTTCTGCATGGAGGAATTCAATTTCACACCTGTGCTTCATATGCTCTTCCATGTGATACACTATTTTGTCAGAATGCCCTTATGCTGCCATCTGTCACATAGCAATAACATGTAGTGGAATTGAATATTGGTGGGAAGGTTCAGTCTCTATTTCTATATCACCAGCACTGGCCTCTGAAGCTGTGGACCAAGATAATAAAATAGAAGGCATTACTTTCAGAGCAGCCATCATATATCTCATATAGATACAAATTGCAGAAACCACGATGAGTAACTGAGAGCATACATTAACATAGACAAAGATAAAAGCAGATACAAAATTATTTATCAGATAGAAGTAGAAAATATATAGAACATATCACATTTGCATTTACAATTTACAGAAGGTGGGGATATGGTCAGTACTGACAGATAAGTAAAAGGACAAAAATGTGTACCTAATATACATGCTTTGGCCCCAAACATACCTCATAAACAGTTTTTTTGGGATGTATTCTTCGTTCTCCTGAGCCATACATCATTGTGAAACAGTCCTGCAGCCTTTTGTACATTTTATCATTCTATTTTTGTCTATAAAATTCTTGATAGTTGAAATGTTGGAAAATGCAGTAATTAGGCACAGCACTGGCTCCAGCAGGGGGGTTGACTGGAAAATCTGATCACTGAGCTGTTTACAGGAATTGAAATTTGAACCTTATATGAGAAAGATAAGGCAAGGCTCTATGTTATTGCCATCACTCTGAATGGGTGTGCTGGAAAAATTAAAAGCAAATCAGGAGACATTAAAAAAATATTCATAATCTCCTACTTCTTTGTCTTCCTAAATGATGGACAAAGTTTTTGAGAAGAGGAAAGTCTTCACATATTAATTGGTGGTGAGGTCACAAAGAGAAAAGTGTTTATTTCAAGGAACTCAATCTTCAAATAAAATGAGAGATGACAGATAAAAGAAGCTGCTGGAGGAGAGGTGACGATTATAAATAGGGGAGGTTATTAGGGCTGCCATGTTAAGCACTTACAACTGCCTTCACATATCTTTACTTTTTAAGGCAAGACATCTGTGAAACTTTTAGGACTCTGGAATTCCTTTTTTGTTTGTTTGTTTTACGTTGATTTGTTTGTTTTTCTCAGTTGATACTGGAACTTGTATAGAAACAGTAAAAATTGAGCTTGTTGGTGCTATTTACTGTACTGCAGCCTACAGGTGGTAATTAATGAAACCACAGTTACCTTTTTTCTTTATTTCACCAACAGCGGTACTTTACAAAAAAAAATTACCTACCAATGATATAGGAAATCCAGTTGGGAAATGGAGATTCAAACATCAAAGTTTTGTCCTGCAGCTGGAGTACAAGCAAGTGCTGGTAGAACTTCTGTGAGAGTTGTTCAACTACCTTGTCCTTCTCAAGCTCTGAACACTTGCAAATAACTGTGACTATTGCCTCAAGGGCGCAAAAGCTACCAGACAACTCACAAAGGGCCAAGAATTCATCACATAATCCCTACAGAGATAGCGTGACACAGATTTATAAATGTGAATATTCCCAGAGCTTTTAATTTTGCAGATATTTTCTAGGTTTTGCCAAATGTAATATTAAGGCATGAAAGGAATATCTAATTAGAATAAATGATTCCATGTTAAATAGTAGGTTCTGTAGCCCAACATATTTACTTATTAAAAATCATGACGGATTGGCTGTATATACTCTATCTTTTGTAAAGCATTTTAAGCGCTTGGAGTATGGACATGTGTTAAGTAAGTAGTGTCACCAGTGTCTCTTATACCATTCTGACCTTGAAAGCCCTTATCTACCAGCCTGCATTTCTTGCACTGAGCATGTCTTTTCTTCTAGACTGAACTTTTTTCCTCTGGATCCCTTGGAACCAGAAGAGTTCCCTCACAGAAACAGTGAGCTCTGGGAGAGAGAAATTCAGAAGAAGTCTATGGAAAGAAGATAATCTTATTTGTAAGATCATCTTACATTGGCCTCATCTACTGAATCTTAAATGCCTGTTGAAGAACCTTAGACTGCCTGAAATATCCATATCACAGCAGGCAGAGAGGACTGACACTTTGCTATATTCTGCATACACTTATGAGCATTTTTCTTCAGTAATAATAAGAGCCAGAAAGGTTATTAACAAATGCCAGAAAATATGAATTCAATTACAGTATGTTGCAAAATCCACAGACGTTAAGAGGGTTTACAAGGCACATACATATATTTAGTCCAAGTAATAATGTTGAATATGATTGTCCTTTAATAGTATTAATGACAAAAAGAAGGGTTAAACTGTTGTGATTTTGGTGGTGTTGTTTGGGCATTTCATGTCCAGAATCAGAAACTACTGAGTATTACTGAGAGAAGAACTCACTGAAGCTCACATAGATTGTTTTAATGAGGAACTATACTTCAATCTCTACACAATTTAGGAAGTATGTGAATGGTCTTGAAAAGTCAGTGAGTAATGGTACAATTTGAAAAAAAGAAAAAAGCTATATTAAGAAACATATTATTTAAATTGCTACCAGCTGGAATCACAGGCAATAGAGACCATACGTAACTTATATGTTCTACCATCAAGAGCAGCTCTGTTTCTTTTCTTTCTTTTCTTTTCTTTTCTTTTCTTTTCTTTTCTTTTCTTTTCTTTTCTTTTCTTTTCTTTTCTTTTCTTTTCTTTTCTTTTCTTTTCTTTTCTTTTCTTTTCTTTTCTTTT
>PPHD01031588.1:0-10027 GCA_002909625.1 Bambusicola thoracicus | reverse complement strand
GAGAGAGAAGAAAGTATTTCACTTTGGCAGGAGTTCCTGCAAATCTCTCTGCAGTTATCTGATAAAAACATTAGGATTTGGCAGATAAGGTTTTCCCCAGCTGAGTTTTCCTTTAGGAAAAGACTTAGGCAGAATGTTTTTTGTTTTGTTTTGTTTTTTTTTTTCCTTTGACTCTGGGGGGAGAAGGAAAGTGAGGGGAATGGGAACTATGGGGCAAGGGGAAGGAACAGGAGCTGACTAGGTGTCCATTAAGTGTCTCTTCCAACTCGAATGACTCTATGATTTCATGAAGGGTGTCAATGGGGATAGGGAATAGAGGACACTGCTGAAGCAGAAGGTTTTCCTCTACACAAGTGCGCTTCTCCCTGGACGCAACTCCAAGATTCCTCAGTTCAGATATGATTTTTCTGCCTGGAATTCTGCTGACCAAACAAATCTGTAGTTTGCGCAGACAAGAATAAGTGCTCAATGGCATTCCTGTTGCAAACTCTCTGCCTGCATCAGGACTCCATTCTACATCATGTTCCTCCAACAAAGGATGTGCCAGTGTCCCCATGCCTGCAGTTACTGCCTCAGGTTCAACTCAAGTAGCTTTTAAACAAGAGGACTTAGCATAAGGCAAGGGCAGAGGGAGGCTTTCACCTGAGCGTGCAGTGGTGTGGCTCACCTCTGCTCACTGTGCGACTATTTGACTGTCTGGTTAAGCTTTCAGATAATGCAGATTTGTCAGCAGCAGCTGTAGGAGCTGGATGGTGGAAGAACAAAGTAGGAATTTATAATGTGCATATAATTGTAAAGAGAAGGATTTTTTTTTTTTAGTGAGAGATCAGCAGTAGTGCAGAGTAATAATCATCTTAAAGGGTGACTCTCTAGAATTAGTTGTTATTTTGTTTGAGTCCTTTGAAATCGTTTCCATACTATATAATTATCTTAAATTTTAAGTGCTTCCTGCAGTGATAATGTGTGCATTTTTTCATTCTTATGTAAATGCTTTAGCAGTTTGCAGTGTAGAATTGGAAATGCCATTCAAAAACAGGTAATGGCTTTGCAGTGTCTAGGGGAGGGAATTAATCTTTTTCTTCCACATCATTTTACAGTTTGTATTCTGTGGTTGTGTTTCCAGCTCTGACAGAAGCTGCCTTTCAACAATAAGCATCCAGCGATAGGATATGCTGAAGCAAAGAGCTGAGTTCCACCAATCTGAGTTGATAAAGATGAGGCGCCAGCAGCCAAATTCTTACATCCCACAGAAATAAAACAATCTGTACACTCACTTAATTTGCACTCAGACATCCTAGGCAAAGCTAGATATGAATAATTGTGAAAAATATTATTTACAGAACTATGAAGGTATTATAAAAAGTAGTAAAAGGTGCTGCCAAGGTGATAATTTACTGAATTCAGCAAGGCCACATAAATACTGTGGGAAGTGGGTCTTCATCCCCAGCTTGTGTGGCTGCATAGGTGGCATGGACTAAAGCCCAAACCTAGGGAAGTGTTAATTACCTGATGAGCTACAGATGTTGCTACACCCAAGGCTAATCTTACCAATGTTAACACAGTGCCTAAAGCGGTATTTGGTGTTCACCTGACTCTCTGGACCTGCTGTGTAGGAACAAGGAGGGGTATCGGCAAGTTGCTCTGGGAAGTTATATTTGCCTGTTCCTACAGCAGATTATTTTGTAGGAGGAAGGAAAGGAGCCTTTGGCTTCCCTGCCAGGAGAATGTCAGCTTGTGATACAAGGGGCTCACTTACACTGTAAAGCCCATAATGGGGAAGGTTGTATTTGAACCAAAGCAGCAAGGCAAGAGTTCTGCATTGTACAGAAGTCTGATGATTAAAATATGAGGTTTAAAAGGCACGGTGTCTTGCTAAAAAGAAGTGCTGAAATTTCAAAGCAGACTAGGAGTTCAACCACGTACCTTCTGCTAGTTTCAAAGAAAGGTTTTTCTCCACCTTTGCTGGGCTGTTTTGAAAATTGACATAAATTCTTACATATCATTCCCTTTTAATAATTCAGAGCTCAGTCCTGGAGCTCTAACTCGAGCAAAGCCGTGATTCATTTCATTGGGAGCTTTGCCAAAATAAGACTGTAAGGTTTGGGGGCTGATCCAGGGAAGGAAAAAGAAATCCCTGTAAATATTTCAAAGTGAAAACTGTATCTTGAATGTACCTGAGGTAATTTCTTTTGGTTTCAATAGTCAGGCTGTTGATGCCAGGGCTGATCTGGGGCAAACCTCCCTGGCTTGGAAGAGAGCAAACAGGAATACTCTTCTACTCAGTACTCTATTTAATGAACCCACTTAGAAAACCCTTTAGCAGAGAAGCGTCTGTGGGGCAGGAGTGAAACACAGTGGATCCATGCTCCCTTATACCCTCCAGAGGTAATTTATCCCAGTGTGCTCGTTAAGGGAAGGAAAATCCCTGGTGGACCCAAACTTTGGTGTTACTTTTAAGTGCCTGGAGGTGGATGAGACAAATCAGAGCTTGGGCTCCTGTGTGCAAGTCCAAATTCAGGCTCAGATCCTCAGGGATACTCAGATAGATGAATCCCATTTATTTCAGCACAAGTCTTATTTTATTTCAGCAGTAGAACTTAAATGGAAATTAATTACCCCAATTTGGTCTTCATGGTTTTAGCCACAAACCCCCCTCCCCCCTAGTCCGAGGATGCCCACGGAGCTTTGTCTGCATGCAGGAAAATGGCATTTCATTTCTGGACTTGCTGGCACATCATCCCTGTGCAGACTCAGCTCAGATTCACCAGCGCTTCCCTTGAATCCTTACCCTGCTGTGCCTTCTTCCCTCAGCCCTTTTTTGCCTCTTGTCATGTTATAGTAACAAAGGGCTGCTCCTAGACAGTGAAATGGAAGATCAGCCAGTGGGTAATTGGGAAGGCAATCACGTTTTCAGATGGACAAGCTCACCTTTCTGCTTCAATTGCAGGTTGGTGTTTTGCTCTCAGCTCTCTGGCTGGCTGCAGCCAGCTTGCATCTGCTGACTTGGAAACGAGATAACCAGATTTTAGCAGCAGGACTGATCCAAGGCAGTTTAGATCCTCAAGGAAAATGCTGGTAGTCTTGAGAAGCTTTAGACTTGCTTCTCAGATTCCTCCTTGGGATTGAGATGCTAAAAGTTCCTTGACTCGAGCACTCAGGGAATCTGAGCAACTTGCTGGTGCGGCTCTGTACGCCAGGGAGTGCTCATTTAGTCACACTTTGCACTTGCTGTTTTGCTGCATCGTTTTTCTTTTCCTCTGTGAGATAACTCAGAATGGCAACAGCCCGCCTCTCAAAATGCTGTAATGCAACGGTCGGTCTGCAGGGTTTGGCTCATGGAGCGGTTGTTCCATGCTGATTTCCCAGAAATCTGTGATTGTAGCTCAGGCTATCTTAGGTTCGGGTTTTAAATTGCACCCTTCCCTGAGACATCTGGGTGCCTTCCAGGTTTAAATTAGCTTTAGCAGGGATCCGTGTCTCCTCTGCAGCTCAGACAGCAGCAGCCCTGGGTCTCCCAACAGTCTGGCTCCAGAGTCATTGGTCTCACAGCCCAGGGGCAGCAGGAGTGAGACATAAAATCACTGAATGACAGACCCTTGCAAAGTCTGTATCACTGCACGGGAGAGAGGAGGAAAACAAAGCTTTATAGGCTTATCTCTCTGCTTTGGCTCTGGCTGTCTCTTAAAAGGATGGGAGTTCCTATTAGTCTGTGTGTTTGTTTTGGAGAAAGCTTCCCCTAAATCAATGCTGGAAAAGGCTTGCACCCTTACCTTCACTGAGGGTCTGTTAGGAGGACATGTAGCATTCAACCTGGTTTTTTGCTCTTATTGGGTAGCCAGACCATGATGGCAGAGAAACGTTTCTAATGCCTGACTTATGTGCTTGCTGGGTGCCCCTGTTGAGGAGTAGCAACTATAAATCCACAAAAAATCCTGCACATGAAGGGACACTTTCCCAGTGCTGGGACTGTGCTGCTTCTCAAGGTTCTGCTGAAGATGGAGGTGGCCGCACTCCTAGGGATGTATGAAGCTGCCCATCCCTCAAGCAACGTACGGCCAGCTTGCTCGTTACAGCAGTGCAGTGCTTTAAATGCTAAAGCATACTTTCCCCGAATTACAGACACGTGTGCTTCTGTTACCTGTGCCTGCTGCAGAGGATCTTGGGCTCTGCTGTGGTTTTTCATATGTAGTGTGCTGGCAAACTCCTTTTAATGTGAATTTCCATTAATCCAACCCTCAAAGTGTTGCTTAGAGGGAAGGAGTGTATGTCATTTACAGAGAGAAATTCTATCTGTTCTCTGTGTAATTATCCCTTCCTGGTGGGGTTTTCCCCTGCTGAAACAAATGTTTTCTCCCAATAAGAATCAACTCTTGCTAAAGGGTCAGTCATAGATCTCATCTTCTTTGTATAATCCTTGATAATCGTGTTTTTTAAAGTTTTTTGCCATCTGAAATCTCTCAAATCCCACAATTAGCCTGCCATCTAATACGAAAATCCCTCTGAGAATCCTCTTAGCAGCATATGCTCAATAAATAGCATAATTTCAGGAGCTGAGAGGGCGGAGGAATTCCAAAGAGCATCACCGCTCTATATCAAGAAGCAGGTTTGCCTGCCAGTAATGCCCTGGCACTGTCAAACTACTGAGGCTTGAGAAACATCCATCCCCCAGTGTTCATGAATAAATGGATTGGAATAAATCAGGCTTGTCTGAAAAGGTCTCATTACTGTGTGGTCATACAAAGATGCTGCTTTGGTCATCAGGGTGGAGCCAGACAAGTCGTTGAGCCTGTGACCTGGTGATCTTAGAGGCCTTTTCTGACCATAATGATTCTGTTCTATGTTTAGTGCCAATTTAGTCTATAACACCAATCTAAAGACTGTGCTGCGTTCAGTGCTTTGCAGAGCTTTATGCTGCTTAAGTTTGGCTGGTTGGTGCAGGTTGGGCCCTCCAGGCAGCCACCTGGGAGTAATGCAAGAGCAGTTCAGGCTGCACACAGGAACAGCAGCAGGCAGGACAAATGCCTTTGCTGAGAACTGCGGCCTACGAGGATGCTATTGACCACCAAAGGATTGGCTAACCCTTGGTGCCATAGATATGCATACACATCAATAAAATATACAGGCCAAACGGCAAGGCTTTGTGCAGAACAGACTCCAGGCTGACAGGGAAGCAAGGACCTGTTTGATGTAACGTTGCATTATTTCTTCTCCTGCAGCTCGTGCTGTTATTTATCTTAAACTCACAGCTCCTCGCAGGCAGCAAGCAGAGGCAATCTCTGGTGTGCAGAAAAAGAGCTCGCTCAGCAGCATCTGTCGCCAAGCGTTTCCTGGGGGCAGGTCCCATCTTTTTTCTGCAGTGTCAGTGAGGGTGGAGATGCGATGGGCTCCCAGCTGAGCTTGGGATGAGCTCTGCCTCCACATGTTACCCATCAGAATGGCTCCTTCCCACAGCAGCGGAGGATGCAGGGATCACTTCCACATCGATTTTCCCAGCGGCTGTACAGGCTGTCAACTGGCTTGCAGGTTGCCACAGAAGCAGCATTCCCCATTGTCACCTTCCCCCAGGGGAAGGACTGTAGCACTTGTTCTGTTTCTTGCTCAGCTGCCCTGCTCCCCTCCCCAAAAAGGGAAACCTTTTTTTTGCTCTTTCCTTTTTCCCATAGTATTCAAGGAGCATCCGCTGCTAAAAGGGTTGTGTTCTGGCTTGTAATTAACCAAGCAGATTTAGAGCCTGCTGCAAACAGTGATTAGATTATTGTTTCTTCAGGACACTCAGATAAATCTGCACGAATTCATGGGTGACGGTCTGAAGGAGATCTCTCCCATCTCTTTATCCCAGGGCTGATGTCCTATATCTAGGCTGGAGTAGTAAATCCCACACTCTTCCAATTAGCTGGCTGATGTGAGTAGCAGGGCAGTATTTGGCAGTGCAGCATTGCTGCCCATCCATCCTGCTCAACTTGGGGTATCCCAATCCGCTGCTGAACCCCATCCCAGGTTCCCTGCCCCCTTTAGCTCCTCATATCCCATATAAATGAAAACTGTGCTTTGTGGTGGTATGGCCCTGGCACACATAAAGGTCATACTGCCCTTCTTACCCTGTGCTCCCAGGTGATATTTAACAAATGCCAGCCAAGTCACCTTGTTCTAGGAACAGATTAACCTGCAGTGCTGCCCTGCACTCTGCAGCCCCAGCAGCAGCGTGGGATTCCCCCAGTGGCAGCGGTCATGTAGATGAATACAAGAGCAATTGTGTAAAAGGGCTACTGGGATGGGGTTGTGTTTTCTTTCTCAGCTGTTCTTGCCAGCTTGCAGATGGCTGAGCCGTGACAGGCCGATTTCTCTTTATGCCACGTTCAGGAGACACCACATCTGCCTTGTTTTAAGCAAGCTGCTTATGCTTTGCTCCTCGGAGCTGCTCGTTGCCTGCTGGCTCTCCCTTTGGGTTTGCATATCACCGCCTCATCAGGACATGTTCACCAAATGGCAGCGGGCACAGGGTTGGCCATTAAAACAAGTGGGGTGCAGCAAGGCTGTCTTCAACTGGGAGCAGTATACAGTCTCAGTACTTTAAAAGGACTTTTTCAACTTAGATACTTCTTTAAAGTAGTGCATGACGCACGTAAGCTGAGGACACTGCACAACAGCTGTGTCAGAGAGATTTGACAATAGCAGAATTTGATGTCAATTATAACTGCTAGAAATCTGATTGCAATGGCTGGCAGGTTATCTGTGAAATAATGGCTGTGTTCTAAAATAGGTTGCTAGCATCTTTGGGGCTTTCTGCTCTACTTCTGGGGGGAAGAAAAGAGGTCTCTATCTGCCTTCTGCTTCCATCACCGCTCCTTTGATTTTTAAGCTTGGTTACACCGATGGATCAGAAGGTCAGAAACACCATAAAATTGGACTGTATTTATCAGAGACACTTAAAAGATAGAGAAATTTTGTACGAATGTACATAATGAGGCTGAACAGCGAAGACCATTTTACTTTGTCATAAGACCAGTGACTGGAAATATCTCTACCTCTGTTATACAACTCCATGGCACAGCCTCTTTTTAAATGTTGTGTTTCAGTTCTGGAAATGATAGAGAGGAAAAAAATTGAAAGGATTCAGTGAAGGGTAATGAAAATGATTAGAGGCACAGAGAACTTTTCATATGAGGAGAGATTTGAAAAGATTAGGTCCGCTTAGTTAAGACAAGAGATGAATAAGCAGAGACATGATAGAGAGCTGGGAGGTAATGAATGGCACAGAAGAGGCACAGTGGGTAATTTTATGTGCTGTTTTCCAAAATTAAAAGCGGAGAGAAGAAAGCTATATATAAAAAATAAGTAGTTCGCTTATTATGAAAAACAACAGTGGACACATTTTAAATGTTTTCTGCAGTGCTGACTTCAGCCATGGAAGCTGCTGTTACAAGAAATGAAGATAACGAGCTTAGGAGAGTGATGAGAAGAACAAAGTGCTCTGGGGGAGATCCTGAGCCTGCTGGGAGGAGAGGGCAGTCCTGCTCCAGTGTTGGGTGGGAGCAGGATTTACCTGCTCCCAAGCAGTTCATCTGCTTGACTCAGTCACTTGGGAGAGGGGCCGTAGGAAGCTGCAGCAGATCAGATAGGTCTGGCAAGGTCACTGCCCAGAGCATGTTGGCAGCATGTACCCAGAGAAGAACATGAGATCAGAGTGTAGAAGCACAGAGAACATGTGCAGAGTACTTCCATCTACCATTTTTTTTAGTAACTGGGGACTACCTTACCCAGAGGCAATGTATATTAGTGCCAAGAGAGCTCTTTCTAAAGAGAAAGAACAGATTTAAAAACAGATTTATACATAGACTTTGCATAGAGATTTTGAAGTGGCAACAGGACTTCTGTATGTGTAAAGCAAGAAGAATTAGATGTGATGTAAAAACATCTTCTAGGTAATAGGGCTTTCTTACATTTGCTGCTCTTCCAGTCTTTAAGTCTGGCTTTAAGCCCTAAGATAACCCCCTGAGCGCTTACTGCATCGTGAACCTTCCCAAGCCTTACAAAGTAGGCAGTGTTTGGAGACTAGCTTCTTTCTACCTTACTAGAATTTCACTGATTTTCAATTAGGACTGGAAAGTCTGGTACCCTAAAGCCACAGAAATTAAAAAAAAAGAAAAAAAGGGCAAAAGATGCAAAGTATTACAAGATATTAAAATACTTATAGAGTGATCGTTCAGAAAACTGCAGGGGTTTCATAGAATCATTTGAGTTGAAAGGAACTTTTGAAGGTCGTCTAGTTCAAGTTCCTATTCGATGGATCCAGGATTGTTAGAGGTGCACATGTTCAGCTCAACACTAATGCGTTTGGGGGCAGAGTGGATCTCCTTTCTTATTCATACCAAGTAATTTATAGCTCATAACTTTGCAGACCAGTTTAGGAATGGGACATGTGCTTGACATCTGTGAGGCGTTCTCCAGGGCATCTTGCAGAACATTTAAACCTCACTGTAGATGTTCTCCAACAAGATATATTTCCTCTGCATTATTCTGAAGTGTGACTTCTTTATGTATCATGTGTTAGCTCTCTTGCCCCAGCTAAGGCGAGCTTTGGTTTAATCAACACAGTTTTAGAGCTGAACTGTCACCAAAAGACGGGGGAACAATAATATGACCATGCATAGTTCCTACCTCAATTAAATTTCAGCACTCTTTAGAGTCATTGAGTCTTTTCCCTGGGGTCGTCAGGCAGTACATCCATTGCATGAGCTGAGCGTGCTGAGTGGTGACGCACCACACTTTAAATAGGTATTTATTGATGTGCCCAAATGGCACTTAAAATATCCGGGCAAAGATAACTTGGACAAGTTTTCACAACTGAGTCACTGATAGGACTAGAAAAAAAAGTAAAGACCAGATCTTAAGTCTGTAAGTCTCAGTGTATGCGGTTAATGTATTGTGTACTTCAGTTCACTGCATGCATTTTTCCCTAAGCTTGTGCCTTTGATTTGCTGTGCATGTCAAGGGAATAATGACAGGACCTTTTCAATGCTTTTCCCGTAGATTCAGAGAATACTTAGTGACAGCCTGAAATCCCATTCTGGAGATGCTGGATATCCAGTATCTGCTTCCTTGGGCTCCATTTTATTCTTTCTGGAATCTTTGTCCTAAAGAAATTTACACTCCACTGAGTTTTTATGCTTTACTTTATAAATTCCTGCTTATTACAGTGTCCCAGACAATTCCATGCACTGGAATTTGTCTTTGGGATACCTTTGACTTTGCATCTTTTTTCCAAGTGGGTTCTCACATAGACAAAACGACTGAGTGCTGTGCTGGTATAGCACCATCCTCAACAGCACTTTGCTGCAAATGCCACATGCAAACAAGACTGCAAATTTCCTAGTCAGTCCTACAAGAGCTATATGTGATAATTACATGGAGTTGCTCCCACCCAAACCATAAGGATTCCTCACAATAGGTATTAAATTAAAGTAAAAAAGGACAATTTTGTGGTGCTACATCCTGTCTGTGGGAACTACCATATATCTGATCCAGAATAAATTGTTTCGGTGACAGTTTCTGTCACTGTTGCGAACAGGTTTTGGTGGTTTCACGTCAGAAAAAACATCTACTTTCTTCAGAGAGCGATCTTGCATTGGTGATCTAAAAGCAGTTCTGATAACATACAAATCGAAGTATTCACATCCTGTGCTGTTGATATCACTGCACATTACAGGGTGAAGATACAGGGGGCACACCCTGGAATTTCACATGCTAAGATGGAGGAAATCAATCTCTGTTAATAAATAAAGGCAGGCTCACTGGTGCAGAAAATCACTACTCTGGAGACTTAAAGAGGCTCCTTCAAAAATTCATGATCATAGAATGGAATCCCGGGCTATGGTATAGTCTTGCAAGAAATAAGGATATAGAGGAAAAAAAAATCCAATTTTCATTTGAAGGAGAAAATAAAGAATAAATCCCATACGCAAAGCCATTGATTGCAAGGAATGGAATTCTGTGCTCACTATGTAAGAACGCTCTCCAAGTTTTCCAT
>PPHD01031587.1:0-10027 GCA_002909625.1 Bambusicola thoracicus | reverse complement strand
CCTAACTCTAGAAATACTGAAATTTCAAAAATTGCTTTAATTCTAAATTGGATGAAGGCTTATTTCACAACATTTCCTGCAGACTAGAATTAAAGGAAAATCATATTCTGAAAAACTTAATATGAAATAAATTTAAAAGGATTTTTGTGAATTCCTCTAATTTTCAAATTCTTTCCTTTATTAGGATCATTACATAAATTTAATCTTGCTTTTATTATCAGAAGTAATTGATGATACAGATTTACTATAGGGCATAGAAGCCCATTACCAGCATTGCAAGTAGCACAGGTCTTGCATGCCTTTCACATGACTATATTGTAGGTCAAACTTTTAGGGCTAACCATTATTAAGCACTTTGGCAGGAATTAAGCAGTTGCATCTGTCTTGATCAAGTTAATATTAACTTGCATAATATAGAGTGAGTGGAAAAGCTTTTATCAGCAGGCAGCTCCTTTTATATCTCATTCGGAAACAGTATCTTCTGTTCTATGAAGACCATTACCTTGTCCATCTTTTTGCTAATTGTAATTAAAAAGCACTGCTTATGTCTTTCCAAGTCATAAGAGACATTCTTACAGAAATTTCATTAATACATCTATACCAAAAAACTTTAAATCTGAACACAACCATTTTAATCTTCTAATTTGCCTGGTGCACCAAGGGGTGTGGATTTATCTGTCGGTGGATGAAGAAAAGAGTTTCAGTGAAGTCTAGATAGGATGGTAAATGTCAGTCCTGTCTTAGAAGAACTTTTTTTATCAGGGATGGCTTGTCGAGTCTCAGATAAAATTATTCAAAACATCTTAATAAAAGTGTCTGTTTGTCTTGTCTTTACTAAAAAGCAGCTTATCGATCTCTTAGCTGTGCTATTACAGTAGCAGAATTTGAAATGTTTTGAAAACATCCCTTAGAGCCACACAACAATAATTAACAGCATAGCAAGTGCCAAGCAGCAAGTAGCTGATAATGACAGCGTCTAATGCCAATTGAATGCAATTAATCATGAATACTACCCATAGAGCTTAGGATTTATACTTGGTTATTGTAAAGCACTGATGAAGTCCCCTCTCGGTCTTTCACAATGTATGTATTAAGAGTATCTCTTTTCTATAAGCAGAAGAAGGCCAAAGGAATGCTTTGAGACTTGTGTTTCTTAATATATTTACTATCGCTCCATTATGCAGCTAGTGGCTGATATTCTCCTAGGAAAGCAGTATCATAGTGAAGCAGCAGCAGTTCATGCCTCTAATCTTTCCAGCAGAAAAGACAACAGGCAGTATATATGCACAGTCCCAAAGTGGTAAATAAGTGCTAGCATTGTAGGATACCTTTATCCAACATAAAAACAAATTTTCATTGCCTGGCTTTCCTTAGGGTAAGCAACCACGATCAGTATAGTGTGCATACCACAGCTTCATAATTCATATAAAATGGCATTCATTCTTTTCCTTCTCTGTTGTTCCTGACATCATGTTCCACTTGATCAATCCACTCTAATAGCTGTTTGGCACTTGAAAAGTGACTAGACTCTTAACCCTGAAGTGAGTTCACAGAAAGCAAAAGGGTGCAGGAGTTTGTCATGTTGCCACACATTTTCAGTCAGAGGATTCCAACATTCAGAATTACTCCCCTGTAAACTTGAATCAAACACAACTCACAATCTCACCTAATTCCCAAGGAAGAAAACATCAAGGAATAGCGAATTTTAAACTGCAACATGGTAAATATACATTCTAGTCCTCAAGTTCACAATGGAGGGACCTCCCCTATCTTCTCCCTGATGTCCAAAAGCAAAGTGTTTACCTGTCTGCATTGAGTTTAACTAAAGATTTGAATATGAAGGAATCTCCACTAGTTTTGTCATTTGTCTGTTAGTTTTGTCGTTGGTATTAGTGGAAGCACTCATGAGATGTTTTATCAGATCAAATGTCTATCTAATTAACATCAGCACAGGACTCATATTTTTCCCTTGTTTGCATATCAAAAAGTATAAAAAAGCAACTGTTTGTTCAAGGCAAGGAGTCAGGAGGTATGAGTGCCATACTGTAGTTACGAAATTTATTTTCTTCCTTACTGCTTATTATCAGTGCTTACTTTGCTTATCTCCATGATAGAGGAACTGACAAGCAAGCACCAGAATTTTTCATTATTTTCTGAGACATATAAAAACATTGCCCCTTTACTTCCATGACAGTGGCTGCAGTGAATCTGAATTAATGACTCTGTATGTGTATTATGTTCATGATGGACATTAAGTCTTCCGGATATAATTTTCTGTAAAGAAAAGTCATTTTATTTCCAGTTGAATAGGCACTCAATCATACTACCCAAGTCAAACAAAGTTATTATTTGGCTTTTTGCCTCATTGTACAGTATAGAAAGGTCATATTTTTAATAGCTTTGTACTCCATGGTAATCAAATTTGTAAGCCTGGAGAAATAAACTACTTGAATCTATCAGTGTTGTCGGCACATTTAACCACTGCTGTTCTGATAGTACAGTACCTTTCCTCTAAGCTGCAACAGCAGAGCAGGCAGTGTTCTAGCTTGGTTATTAGGTTTGTATATTAAGACATAGTGTACTAAACATATAAGATAAGGGTGTGATAATTTGAGCCATTTATTAAGCTCTGGTTTGGGGACTAAACAAACCAAAAGACTCTGGACCCAATCATGTGTGTGTTTGTACACCAAACAAGTTCACAGTACCGTAAACCTGAGTATAAGTAAGTGTTAATAACTTGCTTGAATCAACAATAATTAGAAAGAACACCTGCTTTTAAAAGTCATTTTTCTTCTGGTTGACTGGACACTGCTTTTGCAGGAAATGAATGCTGATTACATGCAAATAAAATTTCTAAGGTTTTTTTGTGTTTCCTTTTTTAAAATGATCATGCCCTGTCGTTTGTCAGAAGCAATCCAGCTTGGCTGCTGCTCAGCAGCACCCATGTGTCAACAAGGATCTGTGAAACCTTGAGAAGTCCAAAGGAAAAGAGAATATCTTGCATCACCACTCGGGCTATCTATCTTCTGAAACATTAGATTAACCTGAGGTTTTTGTGCTTTTATAATAGCAGTTGTTATGAATTGGCTTAGAGTCAAGGTACAATCTGACTGGTGAGAGGAGATGAATTATTCACCTGTAACACAATGGCTGGGAATACAGTCTGCCAGACAGGACCATTAATGAGATATGTGTTGATGGCTTCTTGATGATCTGCCTCCAAGTAGCTGAGGCTAACTGTGATAGCCACATTGCTTTGGTAGAGATGTCTTGCTTGGTCATTGATTTCATTTCTTTTTTTCTTTTTTTTTCTTTTTTTTCTTTTTTTTCTTGAATTTTACCTTTTCTACAATGTGGTGGCTAGATTGTGAGGTCTACATGCTTTGGTCACACTTCTGGAGCTCTATAAGAAGACACTCTGATCCTAACAAGTATTTTAGATAGCCTCTCTTACTTTCAATTGTTACATATAATATAGATTATTATCAGAAAACCTAAGCGATATTGTCATGGAGACAAAAGTCTTCCTCACCTGCTAGAGATTTCCTTGTTACTGTATACTGCTGGAACCAGTGTAGCTTAGCATTTTGCCTATACGACATATTTCATATGAAATATGAAATTGGAATCTAAACTATCTAAGGATGTTAATTTAACGTGGATTGTTAAATAATATGATGTAAATCCCTTATTCAAAATTAAAGAGATCTTCATTGGATTTAGCTTAATTCACTTTGGAAGTGTCCACATAGAATTGTAATTCAGTTTAATTAATCAACTTTAAAACCTTATTCAAGATAATTTGCTTGAGCATTTTGCTTATATAAGAGTACTGTTCTTTGTCTGTGATACATTCTCTGATAAAGAACTGAAGTTGTCAAACTGGAATGCTTTAACTCTCAGGATTCACCTATGAAAGACACACATTGCTGTCTGCTGCGGTGTGCACTAAGTACTCTCCTGTAACTGCTGTCACACAGCAGGAAGCCCCAGCCCAGTGGAGTACTCTGCTTCATCCAAGCACAAATCCATCAGCTCAGCAGCACTATGGGCTGGGCCCTGCTTTACATTTTTTGTAAGAGGATCACAGAAGCATGGCTTCTGTGAAGTGAGCTTGCATAACTTAGAAAATAATCGTTTTTTAGAGAATTAAAGGGATGTTTCTATATGCTTGGGACCAGTTCTTCAGACGTAGACTCTTTGAATGTGCAATAAAAATGAGGATGAACCATTACGTTTTGATTACTGTCAACAGTTCTGGCCCAGTTCAGCCCAGTTCTGTGATTAATGGGGCAGCAGGACCCATGGACCCACACTCACTGTGATGTGGAAGAGGGAAAGGGAAAAGGTAGGGAGAGGGGCCTAAAAACAAAACAGCAGCAATGAGCAAGGGGAGAAAACTAATCTACTAAATATGATAGCAGAATGTGAGACAACATGGTATAACACAATATAATTGAAATTGAAGCTAATAAATCAAATAAATGAGAGAGAAAGTGTCCAAAACCAAAGGTCTTACTCTAATGCTTAGATGGCTAGAGAGCACACACACTGCAGTGGCGAGCAGAAAAAAGAAGGGGTCTCCCAATTCCCAAAAAACCTTATCTTTCCCTTTGAATGGAAAATGGAAATGGAACAGTGAAGTCTTCTGGGAACTGTCGTTCATTCTTTCTCTTTTGAGAACCAGGTACCTGGAACTATCAACAATCCATGGAATTACAGCGTTAACTCTTTGACTCCCAGTGCACTACATGATGTTATAATGTGGAACATTGATAACAAAAAATCATAAAACCATGACAATTATTTCTCATTTTCTTTCTCAGATCTCCAATTTGTAACTATCTTTTGTTCCAAACATCTTTTTTTTTTCTTGCCTACTGAATCTGTTTCTTTTAAATACAGTCCAAAAAGTATCACTTTTAGTTGTAAGATATTCTTTCCCTTTCTTTGAAAAAGAAATTGTTCCTGTGCCAACTTACTCCAAGGTAATTTCTGTTTCAGCTAATTAACATCAAGTAACTAACATAGTTAGTTTTACAATACAGTATTTTTTCTGCTTAAAGATTTTAACTCACACAACTTTGCTCCAATGAGGTACTTCAGTCTGAAATCTCTGAAGTCATAAATCATTTTGCCATTAAGAAAGAGGGAGGTCACCTACTGCCTTCGACAGAATGAACCGGATCACCAAGTGAAGATTTCAACTGACAAAAGGCTGAATTTAAATATTTCCTCTGTATTGAACAGAAAGCTCCAAGTCATGCACAGGCTGTATAGAGCCAAGTATGTAGCCCATGACACTGTTATGTTACCCAAATGACAGTTTCATTCTGGATGAGGTGATTGAATGAAGCCCATTTGCATCAGTTATCATGAATGGACTTAGTGTGTGGCTACAGTGAGGCCAAAAAGTAGTAACTTCAAAAATTTCCTCTTTTAGGAAATGAAGACTGTCTTATTTGTCAAAATTGGACTGTATGATCAACACTGTTCTTTAGGAGTAGAGCTTGTGACGGCAAGTGTTGTGTTATCTTACATTTTCCCACATTTTGGAGCTTCTCTCCAAAGTTTTCTGCAAATCGGTATTGACCCATGAGATGTGGAAGGAAGAGCTTTGTTTTGGTGGCTAGAAACTGTTCCTAGACAGGAAAAAAAGGGGGACATTAGCCAAGTTAAGTTGGTAAAGAAGAAAGGAAAGCCACACAAATGTTAAAGTCTGTGTGATAACATATTCTTTTTTTTACATTCTCTTTAATGTTAAACAAGGGTTATATCATTGGAAAGACAGGTTGATTGTCTGTGAAAACATCAGTTAAGCTTGAAAGGAAATCTTCAATGAGCATAAAATTCATGAATGCATAAATCCGTAACTTTGTACTATGTGAAAAGGAATGTAGTATTACTTTTCCCTGCCTTTTACAAATCCCGTCTCATTAAGGGAAGTTCCCAGGGACAGATCATGGGGAATTGCAAAACAAGAGATCTGAGTACAGCAGCAGGTTAGAAGGTAAGCACAGTAGCAAATAATCAGTGATAGTGCTGAAAGTCTCAAAAATTCAGACTAATTGATAGTATTGTGTTCATTATGTGATAAAAATCTCTGATGTGGGCAGACTTGGTGGCATACAGAGAAGAAAATTAAAACCTAGGGTTTCCAAAGACACTGAGTAGAGTGAACATGTTCTCAAGCCTCTAAAACTGCTGAACAACCTTCGTTCTTAACGTCGTGGCATTTTCTCATTTAGTACTTGTAATATAGTCTGCAGCCATTGTGTCTGAAGCAGCTAGCCAGAGTGTGAAAGGGCCGTACCCCAAGTAAGACCCCCCTCTACCTTCTCTTCTTACCCCTGAGCAGTTGGAGAAGAACAAAGCCACAACATTCACTCATACTGAATACCTGTCACATATGACTTTCCAGTATTTCTGATATATTTGGGGCATTTTCTTTGCTGTGTCTAGTGTGCAGTGCTTGTACTGCTGTGGGTGGCTCTGTCCAGGGCTATCTGACCAAAAGGAACAATGATTCAAGGAAAGATAGAGGGAATGTAGTGCAGGATACAGGTTCATGTTAAAAGCAGGTATGCAGTTAATTTTCCATGGTACCAAATCCATTGCCCCCGTGCATATTAAAGGTAGAGGTCAAATGCATTCCAACTGTTTTACACAACTGCATTAAATAACTCTTACCACCTCCCTCTGCCTCCCCCAAGCACTGAGAAGGGCAGTGTTTTCTCCACTGAGCAGCTATGCAGCTAATTGCTTGCCCATAAAAGGCTGATAGATTGCATGATAGTGCAATAGATGTGTATTTAAACCAACAGAGAAATCACCTAGTGATTCCTTAATTGCATTCATTTGTATGGCTAAAGAAGTAAGTTGTTCTCTTAGGATGTCAGGCAGCATAACACTGCCTGAACACTGAGCATCCCATGCATGCATTTAATAAGGGCATGGCACAGATTCCAGCCCAGAAAAAATAAAATAAAATAAAACACAAGACTGAGGTCTCAGTAAAACCAAAGTAAAACATTTCTGTGCAGAAAAAAAATATGAATTGTGCTCTCATCCAGAACCAGATTCAGATGTTGTGAGGATGCTTCTAATTGGATCACGCAAGGTATTATTAACACGAGAGCTATCTGGGAAAGAAATATTCATGTTTACATGCATCTAAGAATTACTTGGAGTCACAAAATAGGAAGTGTAGAACAAAGAATAGATTGAGGGTGATGAGAAAAGGTTTTTTGTGCTTTCCTTCCTTTCATTTTCTTCTTAAATATTTGTATTGCAACACTGAGACAGCAAATGGTTAACAGCCAAAGACAAAACCCACTGTGACCGTCAGGCCTCTGTGCAATCATCAGCAGAACTAGCTATTCTAGCCAATTTAATAGCTTGAAAATGAACTCATTAGTGGTCTTTTATCAGTGGAAAAAAGTCTATTAAATCCGGATGTGTGAAGAAGCAGTACAGAGGCTCATTTCCATCCCACTTGTGACCTGAACAAATCAGAGAAATGCTTTTCAAGAAACAGGGTCAGGCTTGACTGCAATAAGATATTTTCTACACACAGCACCTGACTTGTATCTTTCCTTCAAGTTTCTGATGCAATTCATTTTAATTTACAGTCTATTTGTCACTCCCCACATCTCTCCCTCATGCCCCCTCCACAGTACCACTGTCATCCATAAACATGTGGGCTGTTTATACTTTATAAAGAGAAAATGTACTACAGTCTGTTGGATTTCTTCATATACGTGCCTTGTGACAGCCCTCTGACAGGTCTGGGCTACAGTTCTCATTGACCAAGGTGGTAAGAAAAGAGTCAGGTCCTCATCTGGAAACTAAGGTTCAGAGCAGAATAATGCTGATTTACATCAGCCTGGGATCTAGTCAGAGCTGTGAAAAGGGGCAAAATGTGCCTTGTGTTGGTCCCTTTGGTGAACAGACAGTCAAATGTGAAGTGTTTGAGATCTACATCCTCAGAATGAGACAGAAGTATTATGCATGTAAGGATATTGGCCTTGCTCAGGGATAATGTCTCAACGTTATCAGCTTTTCCTATACTTTTTGTTTCTGACGTGATGCACAAGGCTGAGTGAGCTAACTAACCTGCAACTAAAACACACATTTCCCCCAGGAGGGGGTATATCTGTGGGGTAGTGCCATCAGACAGCATTCTGCCTTTTAGCGATAGTCCACGGAGAGTTTTAAATCTTCAGTCTCTTAAGAAGAAGCATTTAATGTCTGATATTGACAGAAATATTCAAAAGCTGTCTCAAACACAAATGAGGCACAAATGAGTTAATTATGTTTATAGGACTACCTGTAAGGACAATGCATTCATATACTTGTGGAATATTGCATTTTCATGATGACCAATCCTATACTTCCCATACAACTGCATCTGTCAGTATACAGTCAAATAACACTGTCTTAAACACTCCAAAAGAAAGACTGTTTCCCTTTTTTCTTGTAACGATATGGTCAAAAGTTAAACTCGGGAATTAAATTATTTTTTTATATTTAATTCCAGACATTTATGCACATGTATTTAAACTTACATTACTTAATAATATACTAGGATTGCTTAATAGCCTCTCATCCTGCCCTGAAACATAACCCTATTATTCCAGCCTTAGCTCTCTTATGAATTGAAAATCCCAGATACGGTAAATTCCTTTGAAATGATGCTGGGATTTTACCATGAGGCTGTGGGCCAGTTTGAGACCACCAAACTCATTTACTGTTGTCTGTTAAGCCAAGCATGAATCACTGATCTCTGGGGTGAAAACTCACTTTATTAACTCCCTGGGTCACCCAGCTACCAGGGCAACGAGTTTCTGCAATGAATAACTCCATAACTAACGTATCAGCTACACAAAACCCAAATCCCTTGATTAGAACAGGGGCTGGCAAACCTCAAATCAGGCACATAAATACTTCCCAGAAGTTTGTTTAGCTCTTAGCAGAACCTGTTTTCTTGCATTGCTTTGAAAGGAGCAAAATGGAAAATTGTTCCCCAGCCTGCCTTGCCAAGCTGGAGCTGGGCTGATAACTTGATTTGTGCAGTCTCAGACTCTCAACAATGTTCTCCTGTCATTGCCTCATGTGCTCCTTCTTGCGTGCTCATGTCCTGGGGGATACCACGAGTCCTGGAGTCCTGGGCATGTTATTAGCTTGTCTTGTAGATGCTGTAAGGTTTGCTGCAAGGCTGTGCTGTGTATCAGAAAGGGAGGCAGAGGGGAAGATTTATCCTGTGCAGTCCAAAACTAAATAGAGTTATGCCTAGGTATTTCTTTCATATTTTAAGATACGAAATCTCATTTACCTAGAAAAAGATTCTGCTTCTTAGGTCTTCTGAAGTCTGGTTTAAGTTTTGCATCTTTCTCAAAGACATAACAAAGTTTGCAGAATTGTAAGAATACAGCACATGGGTGTAACAGGAGGATGTTATTGAACAAATGATGCCCTGATTTAAGGCATTAAGATGTCCCCATTCAGCAGTAGCTGTCCTGCAGCACAGGCAGACTGTTACGGAGCGCTCTGAGCCATGTACTATCATTACAGAGCATTGCTCAATCTGCTTTCTTGCTGAAGCTTTTGACACGCTGTAAATTTGTTTGTAAAATTCCACCGTGCTTTGCTTAGCACGTCTATAGACTAGCAGATGCATGCATTTGTTGCTGCAAAGTAATTTTATGTTATCTGAAGTCCTATTTTTATGTTTCAAAGTCTTTCTCCACACATCACTGGGAATGTTAAACTCTCACAAAGAAAGGGGAGAGAGCCATTTAAATAACAGGCATACAGATAACATGCTGCCTTTTATTCTTTGTTCTCACAAAGTATGTGCTGTACAAGAAAAGAACATGGTCACCTATCCCCTTGCTAGGGAAACTGTCATTCCTAATTCATTTATACAGGGTGCTTAAGATGCCTTGAGCAAACTGAAATAGCTTTAAAGGAAAATTAATCTAGTTTGACTGGAGCAAACTAGTTTTTTTTTTTTTTTTTTTTT
>PPHD01031586.1:0-10028 GCA_002909625.1 Bambusicola thoracicus | reverse complement strand
ACAAATTCATTTGTTCATGAAGTAAAAATGTTCAGTGGGTAAGAGAAGTGGTCCAGTATGCCATGTAACAGAGCACCATACAGCACAAACATGAGATCAGAGTGTACACTGTCTACAAGTGTAATTGCAGGCAGAAACAATGAAACATAATAGAACAAAAACATCAGGCTCTCTCTCAATAGCCATTCATTTAAGTTTCCATGCAATGGCTAGCATTATCATTTTTCTTTGTAGACTAGAACTAATAGACAATTGCCATATATTTATCTGTGTTGAATTTGAAACACTGGAAAGAAAAGTGTCCAGAAAGGGAACAATAAAGCATAGGGATTCGAAATTGAAGGAATGGTCCAAGTCTTCTATATTCCTAACCAAGTTAAAAACAGGAGTTCCTTGCTCTTTTGCCTGAAAGTTGCATTTATTTCAATACAACTACTTTAATTAAAACAAGTACATAATTCTTAACATTCTTAAAACATACTATCTTTGTCTAACTGATTTTTATTAAGCAAAAAGGAGATATGGAGTAGCCACGAAGAGAACACGTAGCAAGTTATGCATGCAAAAATGAGCTTTTCAGTGAATACAGTCATAACAGCTTTTTACAAGGTAGTACATTCAGGACTTAAGACTGTCATGTGCTAAAGCATTTTAGCACTGTTAATAAAAATATGTAATCTCAATAAAAATATCTATCTTACTTACAGCACCAGCAATTTGAAATACAAAATGTGCCTTTTAGAACTAAAGACAAGAGGTGCTAAAACACATAACACTACACCACATATATTTTCCCATTTGGTTTGCTTTATTTCTGTATAATGGGAGTTATTTTTTTTTTTCCTGTCAGGTCCACGTTAGTAATTTTCAAAGGGTCCATTATCCTATTACTGAGAAAGAAAGTTAGTAGAACATTGGATATTTCAGAGCAAAGGTAGCTCTGCATTGAAACCCTGCATCATGGAATATAGAATATAGTACCTGGGAGCTTAATGATAGCGGACAGTTAAAGTAACTAGTTTTCCCAAAGAAGACACAGGCCTCTTAGCACCTAGAGTTTTAGCATGAAGTCTTTCATTCCAGTTAAGCCTCCAGGGAATAAAATTCCTTTACATTGAGCCATCTGTACCAGTTATCACAGCAGAACAAAAACCATAAAATCATTTACTGAGTCCAGTTCTTGGCTTCCCAGTCCAAAGAAGTCCTTCCAGGAGATTTCAGTCTGAGGGACACAAAAATGATTAAGGGCCTGGAGCACCTCCCATATGAGGAAAGGCTGAGGAACCTGGGTCTGTTCAGCCTGAGGAAAAGACAACTGAGAAGGGATCTGATAAATGCCTATAAATATCTAAAGGGAGGTGGGAAGTAAATGGGTGAGGCCAGGCTCTTCACAGTGGTGAGTAGCAATCGGACAAGGAATAATTGCCTAAAACTTGAACACGGGAAGTTCCATAGTAGCATGCAAATAACTTCTATACAGTAAGAGTGACAGAGCCCGGGAACAGGCTGCCCAGAGAGGTTGTGAAGTCTCCTTTTACGGAGATATTTAAGACCCACCTGGATGCCTACCTGTGTGATCTACTGTAGGGTACATGCTTTATTGGGGGTTTGAACTTAATATCTCGAGGTCCCTTCCAACCCACACGAAGATGTGATTCTGTGATTCCTGGTGTGCTTTTGCAGTTGGAATGTAGATGTATCCTGTACACGCTGGTGTAACAAAGAGGTCACCATCCTGTGAAATATGAGGTCGTGATTTCATATTTCCTATGAAATTTCATATATGTGTTTCCACTAAGAACATAATTTGGCATGACAGTAATTGAAGATAAATTCTAAAGATCGCAACTCACAGTGGGTCATAGTTCAGTGCAGAACCTGCAAGGTGCATTCTTCTCAAATTAATACCAACACTCTAGGAGATGGGATTTCCCTGGATTAACTTAGAGGACAAAATGTGTACCAGACTTTCAGTTCATCCATACTTAGTCATTTAACTGCAGCAGCTCACTCAGGATCTCTGAACTCCACCAAAAGTTAGTGGAACTTCATCCAGTCCTCTTAAAACTTAAATCACTTCCTGGAGATGCCTCTTTCCCCTCACATATGCTCTCTCACTCTCTCATCTCTCTCTAGACTACTTGGAAATCCCTGAAACTGAGTACCTAAACTTTGACAGAATTAATCTGCATTCAGATGCCTCAGTACTTTCTGTAGCTTCCACATCATGGAAGAATACAGCACTAAAGGAGAACTGAGCCATAAAAAGTATGACAGAATGAAGAGATCACAGAGCCTGTGAGGTCTCCAAAGACAATGCAACTTATATGCTACTCATATCATTGGTTAAATATGAAATTCACCCCTTAATTCTTCTTCAAAGGAGGTTCATTATAGCTTTACAGCAAGCACCTTTCTCCTTATACAACCATTTTCCATTAATCAGAGATGACTGCGCTGCAGTGCTGATAGCACAGAAAAAAAATCAATTGGTCATAGAACATTTCATAATGTCAATTAACAGATGAAAAAATGAAGTTACTCTCCATGCCACCACCTCATGTACTTTCATCATAACGCATATCCCTAAGAAGTGCAAACTGCTTCACTAAGTGAAGCTCTACAAATTTGTAGAATTGATAATCTTTTCCTTCTGTAATACATAGCCTAGAGAGACATTAAATGGAATGTTGAACTGAGCACCCAGATCCTACTGAAGATCTAAGAAGCTACTCTGAAATCCCAGCAATATATGGTTCTAAGTTTCTGCACACAAGTTGGTGATGTTCAGAGTAGTTCCTACCAAGAAGATATTTTGAAAGATTCATTAGATTCATTGACTTCAGTCTTACATTAGTTTCACTGGCTTAAAATAAAAATGAAAGCAGAATCAAGCTATTTCCTGCTTCAGAACACAGCTGTTCTTCCTCTGATGGCATAGCTAATCCATTTAATAATGTTCAAAACATTTTACAGCAGCATATATTAGCAAATTTCAGTTGTCCATTTTTTTTAAGTTTCCCCATCATAATCAGATTTAACCAAGAGAAAATGGGAAGAAAAATATATTCATTATGCACGTGCATAATGTCAGATCTACACTGACATTTCCCTTCATTCATGCAGAGAGATGGAAGGATCTTCTTGTTACACTGCCCTTGAATTTTTCTTCCAGCTCAGAAAAATGTTTTATAGCAATAATCTGACGCTATACAGTACTGAAATGAAGTATGCCATATTGGGGATAGGAATTAAATATTATCACAGTAAAGTTTACCAATAAACCAAAATTTCAGAATGGACACATAACAATTCTTTAAACACTCAGGCAACTCTAGAAAAAAACTGCATTACCATGTGTAACAAAATGAATACAAGTTTTCTGGGTGTGCAATTTATCTTTTTCCCTTTTGTATCCCTTACTCTGATTAAGTAAACCATTTCACAGGGACCTCCACTCTTATCTCTAGGGAAATACTTAAACTCATTTGACTGAAGTCATTGGGAGCCTTCTCATTAACTTCAGCTGGGTCTGAATTCTTACTTCTATCACAATACCAATTAGCAGACACCGAGTAATTTCCACTGATCATAGTAAAAACTATTCACTTTAAAAAAATTAACAAAAATGAAAGATATGGATGCTCTTTTTGTTTTGCTTAGTTTTGTTTTGGTGATGTTGGTGATTGTCTTGCTTGTGTTTTTTTTTAAACCATCATCATCATTTACTAAGCAAGACATTTTCAAGAGAATCATAGCTGTTTTCCTAAGTACTACTGGTGTCTGCAGGCTCTAAATATAGCGTAATCCCCTGAAAACAGGATCATTCTGGGGGCAGGGTCATCAAGTGAAGATGTGAAGATAAAAGCATTTCTTTGAGGCATCTCAGTGAAACATCACAACTTCATAAAGATGACTTAACGTAACTATTCAAAGCAGAAAAAACAAAAGACACGGGTACACAAGGCTTCATTTTGCTTCTCTGAGTCATTTAGCCATGCAAGTTGTTCCACTGTTGAGCAAGACCAGCTGGGAACCAAAATAAGATACACTGAGCAGAGGGCACAGCTGAACACTGACCAATGCTTCCACATACACCCTGCTGCATGCACACTTGGACAGAAGTGCTTGGGTTTTACTCCCATCAGTAACTCTATCACAAATCTGCAGAAGGCAAACAGGGCAGTGCAGGGTGCAGTTCAATAAAATTTGAAGGGATTGATGTTACCAGCTATAAATGAGTGTCATCTGCAGCATATTAATTACAGATGAGGTTTCACTAGAGAAAAGGACCCAGCATGACTTCACTGCCCAAGGTGAAGCACTCAGGGTTGGAAGTGAGGCTCCTGTTTTTCAACTGTTCTTACAGGGAAACTACTGAGGG
This sequence comes from Bambusicola thoracicus, assembly GCA_002909625.1. Taxonomy (NCBI): domain Eukaryota; kingdom Metazoa; phylum Chordata; class Aves; order Galliformes; family Phasianidae; genus Bambusicola; species Bambusicola thoracicus. The sequence goes on along the minus strand of PPHD01031586.1, from coordinate 5,644 downwards.
GAATTATGTTGTCTTAACAAGTTTAGTACTTAGAGTTTCCCTATGAGGAGGTTGAGTAGGTTATTTGAAGGAGCTGGAAGAGGGCAAGAGTGAGGAAGACCCATGAAGATCTTCTTTTAGCTTTTCTATTTAATGCAAATTTAATGCATGCCACATTGTATCAGATATAACACAAATCCACACATTTCTGCTCTGTATCTTACTGCAAGTCTCCCTTCTAGGAGTAGATTAACTAGCAGCAAATTACACTAAAAAAAGATTTTGTAGTAGCAGGAGTGACCTGCAAATGTATGCAATTTACACCTACAGAGACATGGAGATTTTTTTCTCTTGTCCCTAGAGTCCATACAGCTCCTACAGAAAAAAAAACAAACACACCAAATCATGAATCTTACACTTAACCTTCAAGCTCATCTTCAAGAACATGTACTTTTTTTTTGCCTTACTGAACATGCCAGAAAAATAGAAATATATATGTGCTCCTAGATATATATATTTTACAATTCACACCTGAATATATTTGTTACAGAACTGCATATGAATCAGCTTCCTTGGGGAAGCAAAGAAGATTGAAGAAAAATGTACTCAAAAATTCAAGTTTAGTTGAAAACTGATAAATTATATTTACATGATTTTTTTCATAGAGCTGTAGTAACGATAATCCATATCACTTCCTTGCTGTGATATATCTACACAAAAAGTCATCTCTTTGTCATTAAAAAAAAACGTGTCATTGTTTCAAAAAATTACTTGCCATAGAAAACACCTATTTGAAGACAAAATCTTCGGTCCACCGTATCCTGGGATCTTTCTACATAATACGGATATTCTTCTGGTGACAAAGTAGCAACAAACAACTGCCACATTGCTGTTGCATAACAGCTTAATTGGAAGAATTGAAATGGAGTAACAGATAAAGATCACATTTGATTCTAAAAATTCTAGATCACCATAATACCTCTGGGACTCCATCTGCAATCCACATGTACAGAGAGGAAAATTTTGTATTTCTTATATGTTCCAACATCTTCAGAAGTTCATGAAAGATTCTAACTCCCATCAACCCTGTATTGTACTCACACAGTCTTTAAAGATCAGAATTACAGCATCATCAAGATAGTCTTTAATGATCTCACAGAAATGAATTTAATTATAGTTTACATAACCTTCATGTCATCTCTTGAGATCAAAAGGATATAGTAAAAAGCACTAAGTTCAGCAAGGAGAGCTTATGAGAAATAAAAAAACATTATGGGACAAAGTTAACAGAACAAACAGCAAGCATTTCATGAACTTTGCCAATGCCACCATCCCACTTTTTGAAGAATTTTATGTTTTTACAGTCAGATTTTTCTGAGCTTCAGAAATTGTCCTTTAACTACTCTTAGAAAGAATTGCACAAACAAGTGGGAAAACTGAGGAGGTACTGGAGAAACAAACTGACTGCACACAAAGAATTCTCAGATGTAGAAATTAAGCACACTAAAGAAATCAACACTTTCTCTAATCTGTATAGAGATGTTGCTTCCTAAAACAAATTGTGAAAAATACTCTAGACAAGAATAATCATTACTTAGTTGAAAATGCCCATGAAAACAAATATTGCTTTAAGCAAGAGGTAAATGTTGATTCTTTGTAGCTGTCAATGTCTCACTACATCTTTGATGCTCCACACCAGATATTCATTACATTTATTTTAAATGAAAGGTTAGGTCAACAGAATGAAATAAAAGTACTCAGGTGTCAGATCCTAATGTTGATAAGCAATACAGAGAAGTGCATTTTAAATGAATTTTCTCCAACACTTGAAAATAATCAAATTAGATGGTATGAACCAGATAAGAAGAACGGCATATCTTCATATCTGAGAACTCTAGCTAGGCAAGCAATTAGGGAAACAGGACACTGGTGATCTGTCTGTAATTCCACCCCCTTGTAGAAACTGCACGGTCTTTCCCCCTTAATATTGCAAAAATAGATATTGCTTTCTATTAGGTTCCTTTCCTTCAGCCAAAGAAGTTGTGCCTGACCTTACCACAATTCTGACTACAGCACTTTTAGTCTGCTATCCTGAATTCTACCAGCAGGTCATAGATCAACAGATAGCTTCCCACAGTGGAGTTACTAGGATTAGAGAAACAAGAAGCTTTCTGGATATGTCTGAACTCAGTTACTTGAAAAGCTGAGAGCAAAAGAATGGAAGGGGTAAGAGAGTCTGAAGGACAGAATAGGACAAGACACACCAAGCTCAGCAGCCTACCTTGACAGCTCCCAGCACCACTTCTGCCTGCAAAAATGGAAACTGGTGTCACAACAGCAGTGAACATTGCTGCAATTAATATTCAGAGGAGTACAATGAGCACAGGCAAAAAAAAGGTGTCATATTGCTCCTCTCTTCAGGGTTTGGTTACTTGATTTGTACTTACTATCTCAATTAACTAATTACCCTAAGAAAGGCTTGTTGGCTGGCAATATCCAGGAGGAAATATGACAAGGAAAAGGAGCACTATGTAGAAAGGCATAGGGCATTTGGAAATAAACATGGTGAAAGTAAACAATAGAGGGCAAGATTAAAACAAAACCAAAAGAGCTGGATGAGAGAAAAGGATAAGAAAGGGACAGCAGGGAAGGAAGCAGAATTATGCAGGGGAGAGTGAACAAAGCATGAAGATAGAAGGAAAGACAAAGCATGTAGAAGACAGTGATATAACTGGGACAATGAAATAGCAATAGAAAAAGAATGGGGAAATTATATGGAAGAGAGATGAACAGGGAACACATAAGCATATGAAGAGCATTAAAATAAAAGGAAAAAAAAAGTGTGTTGTAAAAAAAGGACTCACATTATAATGATACTTGCTTCCAAGTCATCACATCCTTTTTAATTTCCTTCTTCAAATTTCAAATCTTATATCTATAACCCAAGACAAATCAATACTCAGTGGCTCAGCAACTAATCCATTAGCAAATTAATGTATACACTTTGAGCTCTGTGAAATTGCTAATACTTTCTATCCTCTTAACAGTGGTCATAATCTTGACATCATGATGATTAAAAATGTAGGTATTTAACCTGGTTTAATTATGCTTAAAGGTGCAGCCACTGCTTTTAATTTTGCTTTTGCATTGTAAATAAACTTGCTGATCTTATCTAAGAACCACAAACAATTTCCATCTGGTATTCGAGATGGTGATATGTTCATCTGCATATTCATCAAGTGGCATACATGTAAACAAGAAAGCTTTGCTGATTACTTCCCTTATTTTTTCTTCTGTAATGAAATCCTCAACCCTTAGGATCTTCTAACAGCAAGTCAGACTATCCGAACTTCAACATGAACAAAGGGAAATATTCCCACAATCTTAACTAACTACAATCAAAGGTAAAATTTCTTATAAGGTGCTAATCCTTTCTGTAGCCAAAGATGCAGAAAAATTGGAAATAAATTATTGCCGTGAGAGAGTTAAATGAGCTCATTTAAAGAGCAGTAAAATGAAGTACTAAACAGTAATAAAAATATCACCTCCTTCATATATTTTCCTTCTTTTTAGGTATGTAATTTGTCATTGGTCACAGTTCCCTATTTATCATTATAATTTGTATCTGGAAAGCATTCTACAAGAGCAGGAAGGCAAATAATAGTAATGAAAAACCCATGAAAATTATTCTACCAAACAAGAGCTGATATTGATGTCCTGTTCTCAGAGCACCCTAGATGCCTCAATCAACAGAAATGGACTACTGAGGAGAAAAATGAAGCAAGCTTTACAATTGTATATTCAGATTAATTTGGAATTAAGAAATTACTGGTAAGGGTTTTATTTCTTTTAAAATCCAACAGTTTGTCTTTTAATTTTAGGTAGAACAAACATATAAACAATTATATTGTAGTGCAATATAGGGGTAATGCTGAAAATTGGGCAGGATGATATCTGTTTGTCCATACATGGAAAAGAGTTTTTAAATAATTTCTTATATCTAATTAAGTTGCAAATTAATTTGAGATCCCAGTATTTTAAATGCTGTGGGGTTTTTAAAGTAATATTCCACAGAAGGAATGACTTGCTTTGCATGGATTCACAAGTGCTTGGGTTAAATAAGTTTTGAAGCACAGTAACACTTTGTTAAAAAAGCAAATCTCCAACAGTTTCCTTAACCTATGGTGTTCTGCAGCAGCATCTGGTACTTCACATTTCCTTGCTCCACACTCAAATGACAGCTTACTTGTATAGTTTTTCCATGGAAGCCATTTTCTTCCATATTATTCTAAAGGAGCATCTACCCTCTTGTAGATCTCAGCACATAATTCATCAAGGTTCTCCTCAGGTCAGAACTCCCTGGGAACAGCTGCTGAAACTTCCTGGGCTGCATAGCATTCCCTCTACCAAATTAATTCAGATGATCTACTCTAAGCATCTTATCTTTCCAGAAAGAATAGAACAGAGCATCAACAGAATCTGCCTTCAATGCTTCCACACAAGCAACATGTACAACCAAGTGAAAGTATGCAGGCCCCGTGTATTTGAAGTAGATGTTATGTTTGGTGTATACATCTACAAAATTGATGAGAAAGACTAACTTCTCTCAAATTACATGAGCAAAGCAGGTGAGGAAATGTAGTTCCCTGATCATACAGAAGCTATCAGGAAGTCAGATCTCAGCCTAGAGACATGTCAGTAGGTGGAGGAACATTCTGCAGGCTGATAGGAGCACTCTCTACCAAACAACCCGCAGGTCAGAGGAGCAGGCAGAAGCTATGGCTGTTAGAGTACTTCTATTATTTACCATTGCTGAGTTCTTCCACAGAAAATTGCTGCAGGCAGCAAAGAAGAGGTGCATTTCAGTCTTCCTCACTTACATTAGATAACACTTCTACAATAAACTTCTCAGATTATATATGTAGACATTTTCTTTTTAGACTACGTCAAATTCAGGAATGACCGCTTAGGGATAGTCTCATGCTACACGGACAAACATGAAACTAAAAGTATTTGTTAAGTCATCAGATACCTAGTCTCCTGCCCATGTCTGTTTCTTTTTTATGTCACTGTTGATGTTTAGTGGAACAGCTATACAGGACAGAAAACTACTGCCAAGCTATACACTAAACTGCACACACCTCAAGCAAATATACAGCCTCCTCTTCTGCTTTGTCCTGTTGCAAATATGTTTTTTACATATTCTACAAACTCAAGCTATCACAGGATAGGCAGCTGGAAACTGAAGTTGGGGCCATCAGCAATAGCTGCGTACACCTAAATGCCACCTGAAGAAATCAGTAGATTTTTGTAGGAACATATTAAAATGAGGAGTGAATTTAGATGCAGAGCTTATATGTTAGAAATTGTGTATGGTAATATGCACGTGCTCCCAAGCACACATAAATATATCCATTCATCACTGCAGTCTATTTACTTAAATGAACTACTCATCAGTAATTGAATATTTTTTAAAACAAGTTTTGAATGAGTACAATCATGCAAAATACAACCTCTTAAACTTTCAAGCACATACTACACAGGCACACCTGTAAGTAGAATATGGTCCACATCACTCAAGTAACAAGCAAACATCCCCATTTTCTGTGCAAGTTGCACCTAACAGTTAATATCCCTAAAAACTCAGCGGAAAAAGTCACAGTGG
>PPHD01031583.1:0-10028 GCA_002909625.1 Bambusicola thoracicus | reverse complement strand
AATATATATACTTTTTGGTCTTTGTGTGACGCTAGAAACTTGTGTTAATTGCCATATGAGTTTTGACTTCTAAATCCTCCACCGTACCCAGATGTGACCTACATGGTGTGGGCAAGAGTATCAGTATTTGCATTTTGTTGAATTAATATATATCTTATATGAATTGGTTGTGCTTAATAACAGACCTAGATTACTCTTTGTCTGCCTTGTCTGCGGTATAACTTGCACAGCCCACTGTCTGTAGTGATACTGATTTTTGTCTTCTGCCAGACCGCTGGTGAAAATACTGAATGGAGTTTGGTACAGAGGCAGTGTTCCAACATGGTTATGTTGTTTTTTTTTTTATAACTGTTGGTATCTTCTGATTATTGGATTCTTTGTATGTTTAATAGACACATTTTGATGGCTGAGCACTGGCACAAGTTACTTGGAAGCTGTGGACTGTCTTTCTTGGAAGTATTCCGAAGCTGCCTGGAGATGGCCCTGGGCATCCTCCTCTGGGTGTCCCTGCTGGAGCAGCAATTGGGTCAGATAGACCCTGATGTCCCTGCCAGCTCCAGCCACTCTTACCACGTAGCATCCTTCTTCGAAAAACCATGATTCAGCATGCTGCATAGTGCTAAGTAGATTCCATCCAAGTGGTTGTTAAACTTCATCAGCTTTCTTCCTGGAAGAAGCAGATACAAGGATAATGCTATATTACCATTGTAATTTAATCAGGTGAGTTTATTAGTCTCACTCTCCTCCTCTTTCCCAACTTGTTGACGTGGCTTTATGGGACTGTGTCCCACAGCTGTGATCCCAAGAGAACATTTCCATGGAGAAGTCTGAAGGAGAGTCTTAGCTGTACCTCTATGGCTTTCCTTGTGACTAGCTTTAGGCAAACTGATGCTGCATCCATGCTGCCCTCTCAGAATGCTTCCTTTTAGGAGCTCTGGCAGTGACCTTGCATGCAGCTGAGGGATACTCCATGCCTTTCAAAGCTTTCTCAAAAAAGGACCTGTGGGAGTGTGCACTGATTGAAATGAAGAGCAGTGCTGTGTGGACTTGAACCACGGCTTTCCTCGTCATATTGCAGAGCTTTTGTTCTTGCTGCTGCATCTGTAACTGATTCTGGCAAACTTCACTATGGGGAGAGCTGTGTGTCTCTCACTTGGCTGCTAAAACCAGCTTTCCTAGAATAGTGCTCTTATTAAGGGAGGCTAACCGCGCTAAGTATGCAGGATAGTTATTCAAATTGCCTTGCGTCTGATTGGCAATTATTTGCCAAGCTTTTTTGCTTGTGTGCAAAGTAAAACCTCTGTCAGTGGGTACTGTTTCTGCTTTCTCACTCACTGGGCAGGTCTTCCAGCCAAGTCTCCCTTTGGTAAGGTTCTCTTCCTTTTTATCCCTCTTCACCAGCTCTCAGCAGCCTAACATTTGTGCCGGGCTTGCATTTTTTGCAATGACATAAAGGCAATTGTTCTTAGAAAAACTGCTGCTTTTGCCTTGTATCAGCAAATACTGATATTTGTTAATTCAGCGATGTCCCTTTAGGTGGTTAGAAGTTATGTCAGATGCACTGGCAGATTTTGACTTATGCACTGAACTGCAACTGTTGGACTTGCTGCTACTTAGTCCTTTACTTTTCCTTTTGGAAACAGATGTTGGCACTTAGCTGTGTGACAGCCCTCTTTCTGACTGGTGCATCTGGTGTAGGACAGATGACTGGAACACCAAGTGTGAGCGTTTTCTCATACGATGTGGCTGAGGCTGTCCAGTTAGACTGGTAACAAGCTCTAATCAGCTCCAAACTGAACCCAGAGACGTCTTAGAACCAATACTCTGACTGAGTATCAGTATGTTAAGCAGGATGCTACACTCTTAGCAGTAATGTCCGGCCTCCAGTTTGGGTCATGTCTTTGGAGAACCCCTGGTGCTGTCATGATAACTCTCAGCTCCACATCCGTCCATTGTGATGTGTCTGTGCCTCACCTTCCCAGGTTCCTGATCATGGGTGGTAGCGGGAGAGAAGAGGCTTCCAGCTGTTAGAGAGCATCAGTCCACGTTAAGTCTGTACCCTGTCTCCTGCCATGAGTTGGATGGGAGAGACAGACAGATCTTGGCGAGAGATTACCATCCAGATGACAATGTATCCAGTACTTAGGGGAGTGCAGCTGGATGCAGGTCATGCTAAGCCTGTCATTATTCTGCTGGAGCATGGTATTCCCAAAGAGAGCAAGCAAAAAAGCAAGCTAGCTTTGCAGAGGCGGGCAGAGTTTTAGAAACAGAGCTGTACTTGTATATATATCTCTGGCTAACAACATATCTGGGAAAAATGATTGGGAAAGGCTTTGAGCAGGCTGGGAAAAGAAGTGCTGGAGAAACCTGTTTGTTCTTATTCATAGCATTTGTGTGAGGGAAGTGTTCTTATAAACAAAAGCAAATGAGATTTAAAGGAAACAATGTCTGAACTCTGTTCAGGAACACTCCTTGGGGTGGGGGAATTTGGGGAACAGTCAGGACTGGCTGATTTAAAGGCAGCATTTTGTGGGGATGGAGAATAGCAGTATGAGCTCTAAGCCATGCTGCTTTTTCATTTTTGACACTATCGCCTGCTTCAGCTACTTTACTTCTAACTAGTATTAAGCACTTGATCATAGAATCATAGAATCACAGAATTACAAGGTTGGAAAGGACCTACAAGATCATCTAGTCCAACTGTCCTCCCATCACCATTGCTGTAAGCCACTAAGCCGTATCTCGTAGCTCCTCATCCAGATGCCTCTTGAGCACTGCCAGGGACGGCGACTCCACCACCTCCCTGGGCAGGCCATTCTAGTGCCTGATGAACCAGTAGAGGTAATATGGATGTTAATAACACCCTTGCAAATAGATTAGAAGTTCTGTCTCCCTGAATCGCTTTAAGTTTATTGTTGAGAGATGGTTTTCAAGGTATACTGCTAACATCAATTGAAGGACATCGAGCCGTTAAATTGGAAATAGTCTAAATTAGATGATGCTGTGGTTATTTTCCATTAGTGCAAGAGAATACTTTTAAAAATTATTATTTTTTTATTTTTTATTTTAGAACAGTTGAAATACTGGCAGTCTGATGTTAAAAGTTGTTAGCATGAGGATTCCCAGGTGAGGAAATTGCTTGGTTAACGGGCAGAATATTTAGTAAGTGTTTCATTTAAGTACCTAGGCTATATGTGAGTCCAAATATAATACCATGAAATGGTAGGTTCATAGTTACCCTTCAGGGTCTTCAGCATTCATTTCTTCTCAGCCTGCTTAGGTAGGGTCTAAATGATTAATATGATAAAATAATGAAAGAACAGGGATAAAAATAGTTGTAATGCTTATGGCTTCTTTCGCTTCTTTTTTCTTTCTAAATAGCAAGTATAATACAGAGTTTGGGTACGTAGTGCAGAGATTTAATTGTGGGAAGTGAATAGTAATCCGTGATTATGTGCATATATTTCTGCTTTTATTGTGTAAATAACCAGAATGGTTTCTAGTGAATGCAGAAAACACGTCATGCAGCTGTGCTTATGTTTCACCTCAGGCTGTTACGAGCTGATACGCAAAAGGGATGCAGGTCACACACTATAATGGTAAAGATAGTACCATAGGCTGTAAAGGGGAAGTACCACAGAGGGGAAGCATTCACCTGTTGTTGGCTTTGCTGTGTTAGGGGAGCGTGGACAGGGAGAGAAACGAGTAGAAAGGCCAGAAGGCCCAAAAGTCTCACAGAAGCAGAGACTTCATCCAAGTCCCTGCAGTGCTGTGGGGCTTCCGGGTCGCCGCTGAGCTGTCACATGCCACGTGGCTTAATTGCAGTAAAAGTGCCACAGAAATCACCTCGTCTGCCAGCCAGCTGCTGGAAGAACACAGTTCTGCAAAGAAATTTGAGTCGAGTGCTTTCTTCATGTGATTTTTTTTTTTCCCTAGCAGTCATACCAGCTTTGCCAGTTAATTGTAAGATACCAAGAAAGTGTTGTACAGACGTTTTGAAGGAATTTGATCGATCTGTTAACTTTATTGTAGTTGCAATTAAAAGGCAGTGTTTGAATTTCTACTGAAATTATACAGTGTAATGATTTATGGGCTCTACTGCATTTCATTCAGAGTTTGACACAGTTCTTCAGACATTCTTGTGTGAACATTTACATGTGTTGGGGTGAGGAAGAAAAGCAGTCCCATTCCATAGTCGAGTTCTCCTTGCTTGGCAAGCCTTAATTAACCTCCCCTTGAAGTGCTGCCATGCCGTGTTTTTGTTACTGAACTGTTTGTAGTGTATAAATAATTCTCAAAATCCTAAATGGGGGATGTAAAACTGCTGATCAACTGAACAAGAGCACACAGTTGTGGCATGAAGCTGAAAATAAAACAAATGCAGTCCAACACACGGACTTCTGTGGCTGTGGTTTAAAAAAAAAGCTACAAAAAGCAATCAAAATTCTCCCCTCAGGGAAACCACTTACCACTTTGCTTTGGTACTGCTCTCTCTAAGTGCTATTTTGAATGCTGGCATCAGAACACATATCGTTGTTCAAGGTGAATGCTGCAGGATAAAGATGTGGACTGGATTTGAAAGACAGCAATGACACATGATGGCCAGAGAGAGAGAAAGGTGTTGAAACCACTTGGACTTAGCTGCTGTTGTGCTGTTTGCTCGTGGCTCACTCAGTACCCTGTATCTGTCTATGCTGATTCTTTGCGAGGCAGGTCCTGCTTTCCCAACTTGCAGGTTTATTTTTTGCATAAAGTCAACGTGCCCTTGATTTTGAGGTGGTTAAAGTTAAAGGGATTTACTCTCATCTGCTTGATGTGCCTGAAATTTGTTCTGACAGTAGTGATATTGAGCATTTTAGAGGTGAGATTGTAGGCTGCCCTATAATAGGGGCAACCATTTCTGATGCAGAGCTTAAAAATGGAATGCTTTGTCAGAAGAAAAGCAATATTAGGTCTCTGTTCCTCTGTTCCTGCCACATTTCTTCTGGGACTTGGACTTAGTGGCAGGAGGAGGATGGCAGAGTTGTCTCCCTTCCCTGTCAAATGTAGATTTATTTTAGGAGCACCAAAGTGGAAACTGTTCTCCAAAGCTTTGCTTTGCTGTGGCCTTCTAGTGTTGTTTTTTGTTTGTTTGTTTGTTTGTTTTCAGTGCCTAAAATACAATTTTTTCCTTTTTTAATTTTTTTTAATTTATTTTTAATTTTTATTTTCTGGGCCTTTGGCAAAGCAGATATTGCATTTCTCCACCTAATTCTGAAAGCTTTCTACCTATCACCAGCTCCTCCATGCACTGGAGAGATGTCAGAGCTTTTTCAAGCCTGAATTAGAAGCTTGAGGCTAATACAGGTTGATGCATTTTCTCTGAATTTAACTTTACTGTATTAACCAGTTAGACAACTTGAGAGAAAAGTGGTTTTTCCCTATGGAGAAAGAGAAGAGATCCTTGTTTGCCCTTACCGGTAGGCAGAGAGGTAATTACCATTTGTGGGACAGGGATGGGTTAGCGGGGGAAAATCCTGGTGTGCCCCAAAGCTGTTGTCTTGAGACTCTGATTTAGAGAGGAATTTGAATTTCTTGACTTGCCTTTTAAAGGTATTCCGTACTTCTCCCTTATGGATTAACTCTCAGGTGTGGAGAACAGGAAGATTTTTTTTGTGAAACCAGCATTAATGGCGTTTCTGTTATTTAAACATTGCCTTGGTGAATTCTTTCAGATACGTAGTATTTGTTTAGTTTAGCCCACATAGTTTTTATGAGAACACTTGATATGCCTTTTTTATCTGAATGTGTTTATAAGTGTGTAGTACAGTAAGGCTGAAAAACTGATTTAATACTGTATATACACAGAAGTTTTCCAACATTACAATCACTGTCTGCTTGCTAGAGATCTATAATCAGTGAGAGTTAGTGGTTCACTAGAAGTTCTTATTTTCTTGGTTCCCAAGGTGGCAATATCAGATCATTTCCTGGTTATGAACAGTGACTACTCTAAATATATGTCGATAGTTTTGTTTTGTTTTAATTAGGAAAGGTCAGAAATGTTCTTATAAGTTAGGATGCATGAATGCCAAGAAGACTGTGAAGCAAGGAAAAATGAGGCATTCATGCCAATGAAATGTTGTCACAGATGGTGAAAGAGATGAGTCAGACTCGGATGTGCTAATAGCTGTTAATGACGAAGGAACTCCTTCTCAAGCAGTTGTTAGTATGGTTTAAGCTTATCGTTTGCAGACCTGCGTGTTCATCCTCAGACTTTAACAACAGTCTTATTCAAGAGCTCAGGGCTCATAGCCATAGCTGACAGTTGCTTGCACACATGGCTAATTGGAGAGGGTCTCCAGCAAGATGATCTATGCCAGAATTGGTGACTGGCTGCATTGTTTGCCCCTGGCTAAGAGAATGTGTTGATTAGTTAAATAGCCCAAAAGAGCAGGAAAAGGGTAGAAGAATGGAGAGCTTTAATATGTTACTAGCACATCGTAGTTTTGCAAGCCTGCTTATTGGGCACATTGAAACTGTCCAATTATACGTAGTAGGAGGAAACTCTGCCTGTCAGTGGAATAATCTGTACTGAAGAAGAGGGATGTTCTTAATTGTGCTTCTTTCAGGATACTAATAATGAACTTTGCGATTGGAGGAACAACTTTAAACAAGGGAACTAGGTCCAAATGCCATACAAATTCAAATAAACATAGTTGGATCAAGTGTTTGTTCAGAGGGTGCCTTTGAAAAACTTATCTTAGTGGGCAGTGTCATAGCTGTCTGATTGTTTGTAGACACCAGCTATATATGCTAGGGCACTGATCTTTACTCAACTCTATGCTGCTGATGTTCTAAGCTTCTGTTGAAGCTCCACCCTGCCCTGGCACAGAAGGCACCTTCTCAGCGGTAATTTTGCCTCTGGTCAGCTGTTGAAAAAGGTGCCGCACATACTTAATGGTAGCTCAGGGAAGGGCACAACTGTCCCACAGCAGTGAACATCTATCCTCGGTTGCAGAGAGATTTGAAAGAGTCACCCACGTCAAGCAGGTGCTCTTTTGCCCATTGGTAACGCAGACTCTGAAAACCAACCTCAAAGGTCTAGAGCTTTTGGTATTTTCTGCAGCTAAATTCCTACTTTGAAGACAAGACAAAAACTGTCTTAGTTGCTCCTTTCATAAAACTCTTCTTTTAAGACCTTAAAATTTTGAGTAATTTTGTGTCTGAAATGGAAACAAAACGTGGCTGCAGGAAGGATACTTTCAGCTTTGCAAATGGTTCTTTATTACAGCCCTTGCTATTAACAGAACAAAGCTGCTTTTTGCGCTCTGCAAGTTAACAGGGAAGTTTTGAACAGCAGTTTCCTAACAGAAGACCTAGTGACTGAGCTAACTAACTGATACTTTCTACTAGATGAGGAGCTTAGCAGAGGGAAAATTAAGCCATTAACTAGAAAGCCTCCTAAGTGATTTTTGTATTTTAAACTTGCACGCAGTATGAGCTGAGTGTATTTTTAAGTCTCAATTATCACTTCTTGCTGTGCTTTTCAGTACTGAATTTAAAGTTGACTGCTTAATAAAGAAATGCACTGAATTACTGAGCTGTGGGAATTCATCTTGGGGTGAGATATGGCAGCATAGAATTTGTTTTTCTACTAAGGGATGAATTCCTGTTTTGAACCGTGAATGCTACTTCTGTTACTGCCGAAGAAAATGTGGTAGTTGAGGCTCTTGGGTTAAATCATCTTATTATATAGTAATATTAAAAAGCCTATGTGATAAGTCAGCAATCATCTAAGTAGAATGCACATTCTTGCAAGAAATGGGAACAGAGTGGCTGCTGCTCTGAGTTGCGTTAGAGATCTTTCAAATTCAGAGGTGACTGTGGTTCTGGTCTATGTGTGGGATCAGTATTGGCTATTTGAGATAGACTCCACAGGAGGTGCTAAGAAGATGCAAGGAGAGTTATAAAACTGTGGAGTCATTACCTTACATCGGGTTTCCTCTGATAATCCTATTCCTAAATACTGATGGTGTTAGTACTGTTATCACCAGTATCCTTTAATTTAATCAGCCAATAGAATTGGAAACAGACAGGTGGATCTCATGAGTTAGCATGCCTGTCTGCTGACTCATTTCTACCTGAGGAGGCCTCACCTCCCTGTATAAAGTTTACTTTTTTATTAGTGGTATCATTTGATATGTTGCTATCATATTCCTTGTCTTCTTTACCAGTTGACTAGCATGTATTTTAAGCAAAGAAACATCCAAGTTTTGAAAGTTGATGTATTCTGCTGTCAATCTTCTGTTACTGAGGAGAATTATTTGTTTATTCTTATTTTTCTGCCTTCAATCACAGGTCAGAATGGTCAAATTGTGATTCCTGCAGCTTAAACAGTAGTTATTTATTACTTCATTACAAGGAGCCTTCTAAAAAATAGAAGTTGGTCACTACTTTTTTTTGCACTGTGATCTTGTAGGAGTATCTTTGGAATTCTGCTTTTCAGCAGCTATTCAACTGATTTATTAAGAAGGTGAGTAAGGTTTAACTTGCTCAGATTACTGCCTGAGCCTTTTAAAATTAAGAAAAACAAACTTGTTTTCCAATTCATTGAAAGAGAAGCTGGTCTTAATGAGGCTGCATGTTTTTCCGCCGTATCTCCTCTCTTGGAAGTTCAACATACAGGCCTCATCCTTTGATGCTTGCAGTCCAAACCCCTTTGGATTGTTTATACTAATGATCTCAGTGAACGAATTACGAATCTTTTAATGTTACCGTCCCATTTACAAGAATATTCAAAGGTGTTTCTTCTTTTCTACGACTACAGCAAGTAGTGCCTGTGTTCTTTCTTTGTTTCTTTCAAAGAGATGCCCAGATCTCAGCCCCAAATGTCCCTAGCTGAATTGATCTCTGGAGTTTTTTGCTTTCTTCTCTAACTCTGTGCTAGTTCCCATGTTATTTCTCCTGATTCCTGTCACTCTTCTGCAACTGTATACATCCCAGCTTCTAACAAAAGCAATGTACCTTACCTGCTTTTCTAGAGTCTCTGAGCAGAGACTTGTGGGGATGCAGAGGGCAGACAGTGATGTATTTTCATGTTTAGGGTAGAGGCTGCTGAACTTTTTCAGATAGCTGTCTTAAATAGTAAGTCCTAGTTTTTCTACTAGTTTCAGTATGTATTATGTTGATTATAGTAGGCTCTTACTTTTGCTGTTAACCTTCAAGACAACTAAACTTCCGATGAGCTTTAACATCTGGAGATATTTCCAGGCATATCAGCACCTGAAGATGTGTTATTGAATGCAGAAGTTGTACTAAAGTGAGAGTTCTGGTCCACCTTCTGCAGGTGAGCTCTGGGTAGGGACTCTTAGTTGCTCTACTCTTCCATGCACTTCATTTTTTCTTCTTTTCTCATCACTCTAATCTGGGGGATCTGCGTTGTTTACTGTTCTCTAAATGTCTTCCTGTGGCTCTTCAGAGCATAATAGTATGTTTTCTGCACTCCTGTCCTCTAGAATAAGAATTGACCTTAAGAGAGAATGTGATTTTTGGTTGAGTTATCAAAGAAAAGCTGCAGTTTTTGCTGATGTTTTGCAGGTCAGAAGAGTGCTAACCCAAAAGATTCCCTGTGGAAGGCACTGTGTTTCTTTTTAAGGGACTCTTCTGAGCAGCTGTCAGTGCTCAGCTTGTCGTGAACCCACTGACTGGGCTTTTGTGAATCTCACAAGCTCTGGAATTGTATAGCAGTCAAAGCCAGCCCTTTACAGATTCAGGAATTAGTAACATTTCAGTGAAGAAAGTGGAAGAGCCCCCAAAATAGCAGGTAGTGCTTTGCCTTTGTGAACAATTTCATAAAGCTATTAACAACCCTGTAGTGTTAGTGAAATAATACATGCATCCCTTAGAGGTAATTACTTCTTGTTTCTGTGCAGAACTGAGCAATTAGGGTTGTTTTAACAGCTCCTTTCCACTCCTGTATCTTGTTCAGAGTTGGAGATCTCTTAAAAATACTGGTGGATTTTTTTACATAGAATGTGCTCTCTTTTCCT
>PPHD01031581.1:0-10029 GCA_002909625.1 Bambusicola thoracicus | reverse complement strand
GAAAAGAAAAGAAAAGAAAAGAAAAGAAAAGAAAAGAAAAGAAAAGAAAAGAAAAGAAAAGAAAAGAAAAAAGGAGAAGAGCAAACTTCCCATTTCCTCATAATTTTAAATAAAACACAATAGTTATGGGAAGCTTGAGGTTCAACGAAACGGTGACAGAATGACAGCACTGCTGACTTGTGCTATCAAGGACACAGCTGTAGAGTGGAGCTGTGGATATTCATTGGTGTTAAAAGAAGTCTGTGCAGGCAGGGCAACAGAGGCCTGAACATGAAAATGAGAGGGAAAAGTGCAGCACTGCAGTGTTTGCTGACCACCCTCTATGCATGGAATGAAGGGTGGACAATCTGTATACCAAGGGAACAGACAGAGGAAAGAAGAGCAGTCTTCTTCCAAAGAGCAAGAGGTTGGGATTCTTCTCCTCCTCTTAGTAGAAGTGACAGTACAGGGGAAAGCCGAAGGAGTGTCCATGGAAGATGAACATTAAAAAGCTAGGGGGTGTCACACAAGAGGCATAAAGTTAAGAATGGGTCAGGGCTTAAAAAGGGGAAATGGGGATTCTTGAAGCTGACAGGCTTTAAGGAGGAGACAATTATCCTGGCTGAGCCGCCTTGACCCTAGGGGTGAGCCCATAGTCGTCAGAGTGCTCTCTCCCAACACAGCTCCTTCAGCTAGGCCTCTGTTTACTACCTTCTAAAGCCATAAGGAACCTGAACTATGCAATTTCTACTTGCTAATTTAACCACACTAGGTTCACAGAAAGCATTTTGTACAAGGGACATGACCTGGCTTGTTAGCACCATATGTTGTAAGATACAGAAAAGGATCTTTCATACTTCAGAAGTCTTGTTTCTCAATTGCCGTCTCTTACTTTTTAACTTCTTTGCCGTTTTGAATGGATTTCAAAACAAATCAACAGACACATAGAGTCTTTGGTTATTTTTGGCTGGAGTTGGATAAATGAATAGTCCAGAAAATTTCTGACATTGTGCCAAATGTCTATGTGCCTAAAGTTTAAGAGTCACGTTTTCCAGGAAACCTTGAAGTTTGCCGAGATTTATGCTTTTGATATTGTCATCCATTACTGTATTCAAAGGAATTGTCTGCACAGGGGTTGATAGAGGGCAGTCAAACCTTTTGCACTGAACAAATTATATCATTAGGTGTCTGCCTGTGGGTCAACTTGTTCTCAAGCCCCAAAAACTAAACACAGCTGAGATCTAAATCCCCTGACAAATGAAGGCTGTGAGCAAGGATCATGAATAACATATGGCAAAAGGAATTTCCAAACACTGTGCTGCCATACAATATACACCTGATAAATGGTTGTCTACAATGATGCTGTTGAAAAAGGCACTTGATGCAAGCCTCATGCATGGCAGAGAGACATTAACAGAACTTGACAAGATGTTTCGAAGCTGACAAGGCATTTATCCAAATGTGTTGTCTGGTCCTCCCTTCCTTCATATAAGGACAGCATCTTAATTTTCTTGTACATGGGAACAAAGAACCATAAGAATTTGACTTATCATGTCAGAATCCTGACAGGCAAGAAGTGTTCAATAGTAAAAAGACATAATAAAGGAAAAGATGAAAGAAAGAACAGCAAAATATTGCTCGGGGTTAATTTTTAGGTGCATTTGTATGCACAGAAAAAAAAGAATACGCTTTGTCCAGTTAAATAAAAAAACGAGCGCTTTCCCTGGATATATAAAACACAGCTAATTCTGGGGTGAACTCAGAGTTGAGCAGCACACAAAACAACTGGTCATGGCAAAACAAAATTATGAAGTAGTTCATCTAGACCTTTCCAGGCAACATCATAGTGCCAGAATTGAGAAGCATTACACAAAATTTGTCCAGGATCCTACAGCACGTCTAAGAAAACAGTAGCCTTTTGACCAGAGATAGGTTTATATCTCAGTTGCAACGGATACATGGATATTACATTATTTTTGTTTATTTATTTATTTACTTGCTTTGTTAAATATTTCAGGATTTATTGGTAATCTGGGATCCTCCATGGAATTCTCTCTCTGAGCAGTGAGAGCTTCTCTGCAGCGTAATCTGCTAAGCTATCTCCAGCCTACACATATATGCACATGCACAAATATATGTAGTGTGTTTGTTACTGCTGGCTGGCCTCCTGAGGTGCTACTTGCTCCAGGCAAAATCAATCAATAAATAAAAATCATGGGAATGGGTTATTTTCAGAAAAGGTGTTCAAAAGAGCAATTTTTTTAAAAAACTAATTAAAGTAATTGATTTGCTAGGAAAAGAAATTAGAGGATAACTGGGATAATCTGTTTTCCATATCCTTTCTTCTCAGCCTTTTCTTGGAAAGTAAACTTCCATTCCAAATGTGAACTAAATATAATAATTATAAAGTGATTAAATAGTGCTGGGGAGTTAAAATAGCCTGACACTATTTAGTCATTAAAAAAAAAAATGTTAAAAATTATTTTTTTCAGAGGCAATTCTTCTTCAGTTTTTGACAGTAACTAAAGTAGAAAATACAAAATCTTACCATTCTGACTCCAACTTATCATTTTTTTTCAGATGTGTCTACATCTTCCAAGAAGGGGCATTGATACATTTGGAAAAATAGTAATTATTTTTAATAGAATAAGAAATGTTTTTAATGGAATAGAGAAATAGGTGGAGTTAGTTTTAATCCTCATCTACTTCACAACCCTGTAAACAGTTGCCTAAATACAAATGATGAAGTGGCACAAGGCAGGAATGTTGTTTTCCTTAAGGCAAAAGAATCACCAAGAATGCAGGGAAAGGAAACACAAGTCCATGTGTCTCCTGTGCCAATGGCCACTTAAGTAAGGCTAATGGGTTAAAACTGTGGTCATATAGCAGGAATCACCATCACTGTGAGACCAAAATCACAAGCGAGTCTGGCTGTTAGGTGTCAAGTTCAACTCTCACAGATTGCCCAGCGTGGTCTGAGCCAACTTTTCAGATGTTCATCCATGCACAAAACGATGCACGTGTCACTCAGGGTCTGTGCTTGCTCAGACAACACCTCCATTAAGGCTTCAGAAGAGAGATTTTCCTGCCTAGAGGTCATGTGGAGTCTGCACTGAGACTGGTGTATAGTGTGGGGCATGGCTAAGCTCAGGACCATTCACAAAAGGCACTGTGTTAAGAAGGTAACTGCTTAAGATTCAATAATTGCATGAACCTAAGTCTGATAATTATTCTTACTCTTGCTGTTAACTTTTGCAATAGGAATTACTTCCCCAGATGTTCCATAAAATGCATGGATGTGTAAGTCAGATTTGCTTGGTGAAATTCTAGAGTCTTAGCAATATGGGAAGTCAGATTAGATGACTGTAACACTTCTTTCATGACAGAAAAATTCATGACACTATTAGATGTTTTTCTAAATTGGAGACTAAGTGATAAGCTAAATTAATAGATTTCTGTATATCTCTGGGTGGTCCATTCATAACATGAGAACGCTGCTTCTGTGCTCTGATCTGCGTGTACATGCATTATATATGTGTGCACGACCCAAGTGCTGATAGATAAATGTAACTTTATTCTCATGCCGATTTCTTAAAAGCTCCATAGAAGATCTAGGAGACCCACTTTGCATATTCATTTTGTGCATGAAGATAACTCTGAATCACAGTAGCCAAAAGTAGTGTAGACAAAAAAGTCACTTGTCGCAGTAGACAAAACAGCCCCTTGCATTTCATTGAGGCTGTTCGCATGAGCAGACCTTTGCAAAATTGGGCTCTAAATGTTGCTTGGAGTTGCAAAGAAGTTTAAGTGCTGAACATGTCTTCCGTGCATGTTTCTTTTTAGCCTGTTCCTGGCTCTATACCATCATGCTTTCTTCACAGGAAACATCTATGCTAAACATCACTGTCAATTCCAAGACAAGAGACACATTCAAAAGCACATGGAAGCTGTTTTTGTTACCATAAGTTGCCCGCAGAGGGTCCATTCATTCTGTTTGCTTGTTCCACTGTGTAATAGCTCAACTCAAGTATCAACAAGATAAGCTTTTAAAAGCAGAATATTCCCAGCTGTTGTGGTCAGGCAGCAGCAGCAGGTTCCTATCTGAGGACAGCAGAACAATCCAGTGCACCCGCAGCGATGGCAGTGTCGAGGGGAAGCATGTGTTCTCTGTACACAGTAGCGAAGGGTCCAATAGACAGCAATTAGCACCAGCAGAATGAAGATGAACGGTCATATACATAACCTTAATAAAAATGTCACAGAAGAGAAATCTCACAGCATATGGATCCATGCTGAGCTCTTTTTTTCTTTTTCTTCTTCTTCTTCTTCTTTTTTTTTTTAAGGAGCAAGACAGCTCCATTTCCTTATAGCCTTTTGCGTGAATTTCTCTCCTGAGTTTTTTGCCGCATTCTCCCTCTCCAAGCAATATTGTACTCCTGCTTTGTTTGATAACTATGGAAAATTACATTTTCATTTCTGTATTTGCACACAGTCTCAGAATTCCATCAGAAGTGTCTCCCACTCAGCCTTGGCAATGCGAGTAGATTACCTGAAGAAAATTGTATCCCATTTCCATTAACTTTGGGAAAGAGCTTCATCAGAATTTGCAACATTTTATTCCTGTCAAATTCATATAGTATGAGTATTGCTGTTTCTCAGGTCTGCTACTCGAATAGTGGAAATGGCAAAGAACAAATATTTCATTATTATATATGTCACTGTTACTAATAGTAGTTTTAAAATTATTATGGCAGCAAGAGTTTGAGGTAAAAAGCTGCTTTAATTTAATCTTCATGATATCATTTCCATTTTTTCATCTCCTGATAAAATTTAAAATAAAAAAAAAATATATGGGGACACAAGGAACAGGGAGGAAATCCATTCACAAAAGCATCATAGTACAGTTCTGTACATATTCATTAAAAGTCATTTCTTCATTTTTTACTAATCAAAAGAGAATATTATTGTCATTTTGTAAGCTCTATTTGAGGTCTAAGAAAAACCTGTTTTGGTCCTTTCTGCCTCTTCTTTACTCACAGTAATAAGAGTCCTGCCCTTAGAACACAGCTTTAAATTTTGTTGATTACTTTAACAGAAGATGGAGCTGGAGAAGTTCTCACAAGGTATTCTATAATGACCCCCTTGCCAGTACACAGGATTCATAGCTGCAGATGTCCATGAGAGGCCTTCAGAGAAAGGAGATTCTGCCAGCTTCATCCCCCTTCCACAGGCAAAGAAGCTGATTGCTCTCCTATTCCTAAAATTAGAAACTTCTTCACATACTAAGGGATATCAATCTCTCATTTTAGAAGTGAAGCTCATTTCTTTTTGTCACGTGCATATGGAGAACAGATTATTCCCTTCTTCTTTGTGATAGCCTACTGCATACTTGCATTCTATTGTCAGTTCTCCCTCTGTCTTCTCTAGATTAGACAAAGTAATTTACTCACATCTCTGCATCCTCTGCATCCAAAGTGATTCTGATTATTCTACTTGCTCACCTTTGGACTCTTCACTTTACTGTAGCCAGCCTGAACTGTGACAATCAGAGCTGGATATAGTACTGTGGCTGAGGTTGCATTAATTCTGAATAGGATAGAAGAATTATTTTACATGACTTGCATAGCACATTTTTGCAGATACATCACTTTTTTATTTTAATAGAAATGAACCAACTTGCTGGTCTTAGCTCCATTGGTTCTCAAAGGCTTTATATGCCAGTAAAATGATGGACCATGATGTTAAAACACACAGAGGGGTGCAGAAACCTCAATCATTTTGCACAGGGTTCAGCCCTTCCAACATGTAAGATATCGGATCTATTTTTACCCTTGGGAGTCTTCACAGTCATGTCAACAATCATGCTCACATGTACAAAATTTGGTCACAGATTCATTGGCTATTTTAGAGAAAACACAATGACAAAATTCAGGTTGGATTTTGGAATGCTCCTGCCTCTTGTGCTCCCCCTTTCCTGCCGATATGGTGTAGTATTTCTAAAGACAGCAATGAACACAGAGGCCTTGATCCAATCCTTGGACCATTTCTTCCAGAAAAATAAACTTGACAAATCTTTATTTTGAGAATGAAAACACTATTATCTCAAGGAACAAAGCAATGCACCGAAATACCCACAGGAACACAAGTGTGGACAAATTCTATTATGACGTCTCATTTTCCCCCTAGTCCCCCTCATTTAGCTTTAGTGATGACAGCAATCCACTTACAGTATGCACTAAAACACGACTATCTTCTTTTAAGCATGCTCAATTGTAATCATACTGCCATATACCTCTCTAAACAGAAGGGAAATGGATGCATGCTTACAAAAATTGCCTTTGACAATTTTAAATGGAGTGAATAATGAATCAGTTCTGGCTCAAAAGCCATAGAAGTCCCTCTCCCTTCCCGAGCCCCTTACTACATAGTCCCTCTGTGATCTGAACATTAACTCTTAGGGACTATTGACTAAACATGATTCAGGGATGGCTGGTTTGCATCAATATTTCTAAAATCCCTCTTATTATATTGCATACGTCAAAGTTTGATAAGAAGGAAGAAGGATGAAGCTATTTATAATTCAGAATGACTGTTACCAAAAGATATTTAAAACCAAATCACAGTAAGTCAGAGTTTACTTTTAAATCAGCTTGAACAAAAGACACCGTTTGAAAACAATTAGGAAATCTGACAAAATTAACTTTGACCTTACAATCTTATAAATGCCAACACAGCTTTTCTTCTGATTTCAGTGTGCGTGTGTGTCTGTGTGTGTATTTTTGGCACTGCAGTAACGTCACAGCAAAGAAACATACTGTAATTTAACTCTCAGGCAAGAATTATGCTTTGCTGCTCAGGAGCTCCCCTCGGAGGGATGTGCTATTTCATTGCTCCATTATGTTGGACATCCATCTGTATGGACAAGTCAGATCAGTGTTTGATTATTCTCATTACTTCTGGTAAGCAGATATCCTGTCCCATCCCAGCTTTTTTGTTATTCTCACTACTCAGCTCACAGAGAAGAGTCTTTCTGGTTTTCCTCTTAGTTACTGTTAGTCTGCCTCAAAAACAAACAAACAAACAAACAAACAACCACCACCACCATCACCAGCAACAACAAAACACCCCACAAACCAAAGGAAAACAAAAAGCTGCAATCCACACAACAAAAACCATCTAAACAACCAACTAATCATCCACAGTCTTACCTGGCGAGAGAGATTTGCACTTCCTTTTTCTAGGGCATAGTCCTTTCTGTGGCCTGAGCAGACCTGATCATTCCAGTTTGTGTCACAGTTGAGCCATCTCTGAGCATCAGGGTGAGACCAGAGCCCTTCTGAGATTCCTTCCTTCCAGAGTGGTCCTATGGTTTCCCGATAGGCTGGTAGAGCTGAGGGATTGACTGAGAGGTCTCTTTTTGGCATCATGATCTGTGGATTCTGAAGTCATCTTCCCCAGCAGACTGATTGGCAATACCCTGAGCAGACGCAGGTTGTTTCACTGTTCTCTCTGTTGGAATGTTCCCCTCCTCAGTTTCAGTCATTTGTCTCACATAGGCTTCAGTACTTACCACTGTCTTAACTACTGACAGAGGCTGGAAACATATTGTTCAGCTTTGGCTCACTAGGGTCAAGATCAGTAAATGTGGTACCCAGACTGATTCAGATCATAGTTTTCTCATGTTGAGTTGTTTCCTTGTCCAGCCACCAGGCAGCAAGATTAAATAACTTGCTGTCATTTTGATGTCTATCAACTAGCAGTGGACAGACATTTTTATTTCTGTGGATCTGTGCTGATGTTTGTGTGACACTGGATCTGTTCAAAGTTTGAGGAGTGGGTCCTTGCCCTGACATCTTGCTTCCTGGTTGGAACAGCATAACTTGGGCATAATCAATCCCATTCTAGTCAAGTCCCCTCTGTGCCAGTTTTCACAGTAAAGAAACAAGCCAGATGGACACCAAAACTAACTCCCAAGAAGAGGAGCTGAAGCCACAATTCCTGGTCTTCAGTGGCACATCCCAACATATATGTTCTGTCAAAGTTGAATGTTATAGGTGATGTATCTAGGCTTCCTCTTCTTGCCCTCATAGAGTAGGTGGGTGTTACTGCTGAGCTTCTCACTTACTCAGTTTTGCCTTCTCATCATGATAGGTTCTTGCATGTTCCCAGCCAGACTCAATCAATCCCATTTTTTTCCACAGGATGTTAGAAATATTCATATGCAGAGTAGAGCATCAGATCCCCTCTCAGTCAGAAACAACGTGACAACTTCTCTCAGTAACTTTTACTAAAGTAGAAGAGATTTAAACTCACTTTTTTTTTTCTTTTTCTTTTTTTTTTTTTCCTAATCTAGAGGAACATTCCACCCAAATTTCCCAGGTTCTTACATATACTCCTCTTTTCATACTGAAGGATACTCATTTGCCAGTTGAGCTGTCTGCCATCTTTCTCCAGCCATCTTTTATCAGATTACAGCATGAACCTGCTTTGTGCATTGCTGGCCCATGAAAGTTAGACATCCTAGCTCCAGTATCCCGAGAACGTAACTTGTCAATAAAGCATGCGATTCATGCAATTCATGTAATCCATAGAACATATGCCAGCTTTGATTTGTAATTGCTTTAAAACACCCATTTATAAAATGTTAATTTAATCCTCCTGGCAATTGCTTTTCCGATTGCTTTAGATAAAAAATGGTCTTTCTTGTAGATTTTAGAAAAACTCAAGATGCAGGCTCTTCTGAAGTTTATTAATGAATTTAAAGATTAACCTGCCAATTTTAAAGGAATTATATTTCTGTCTTGAACTACATTTCTCCATGTAGCAAGGATCACTTACAAATGTTTTTTTGTTGAAAAGCACTATCTTTGTTGGCTCCATTTATCTTCAAAAGGCAGCTCCAGGATAGGAGATTTCATTTAAAAATAAATAAAAAATCATCATTTCTGGTACTTAAAATTATTTTGAGAACCTGAATCAAAGTATGATGGCTTGCCTTTCATAGCCTTGAGACAGTGTAAAACTATAGCCATGCTGTGTTAAACACTTCATACAGCTTGGGCTTTGCTTTGATTTGCTTGCTTGTTATTTATTTACACGCTATAGGCCAGACTCTCTCCTGTGCCAGAGCTGCACTCTGTTTGGGGATGGGTCATAAGGAAGTAATTACCGCTCCCTGTCCTCCACATGAGCCAGGCAGCTCTGTGTTAGACCTCTTGTGCAAAGTTCTTAAGAGTGCATTAAATTCAATGTGACTTCAGGATACGCCTAGACTTTGGCACATGCTTCTCTTCCAGGCATTTATAGCCCTTAAGAGTAGTCTGATTTTGGGAAGATATGGGCATTTAACTTTCTTGAGTCTGCATTAGTGCATGCAATAGTAGAACTTCATTTATGGTGAAGATACCTATCCAAACACAGCTTCAGAATTATATGAATCTCTGTTCAGTGCCTGGCGCAGTAGAATAGAGGCTTTCAGGAACTTCTAGAATATAAATACCACTTGTAAAGAAGTGGAACTGGAAGATCCTTTCCAAGACAGAAGGTTAAGTGGCAGCACGGAGACCATGGCTGGAAAACCTTCTGTCCTCCCTTTATGTTCGGTAGCCTTGAGGGCAACATTGCCCAGGCTTTTCCCCCAAACACAGCTGCACTGTGTTTGAAAATCCTTGATTGGCCCCTCCATCTGGACTCATCCCACCCACTTCAGTGAGGTGCTTGGTGAGGCTGGTCAGCACGGACCTCCTCCTGCAGCCAGGGAAGGAACATATCTCCCACCGGTGATTCTGACCATTTAAGTTTGTCATCTGCATTTAAGAAGGCTGTGAACATCTTGGATCCTAACACATGGGCTACTGTAAAGTGTCTGTTGTTAAGTGAGTGGGTTTTTTTTAACAATTTGTATCCAAATCTGAATAAACTGAAGACAGTTAAGGAAAGATAAGGATGTATTTTCATTCAGGATTTACTTGCAAATTGTCTGAGATGTTTTTGTTTTGATTGCTTGTTATTCCAAAAATACTGAGTTCTTTTTTTCACATTCCTATTTAG